>CAOKZL010002186.1:0-244591 GCA_948472985.1 Iguana delicatissima
AGCATGTAATATGTATAGTACTCATGTAAAAGGGGCTGGAGGGGGATAATGGAAATTGAATGAGAAACCATTGTTTTGGCAACCTTGTTAAGGAAGAGAACAATGGTGAGCAGGAAGCCAGCTGGGAAAAGGAGTTGTTTTAATTAGCTGGCAAATAAGGGCCTCACACAGAGAAATTTGTAATGTTACTGCCTATAAGACACTGTAATTCCAATAGAGCTTTTAGTATTGGCAATGGCCAGAATGTGCAACTGTTATTCAACTATACTTTAATAAAACTTTGCAAGTTTCCAAGCCTATTTTCTGAGTTTGGAGTTATCCTGTACGTGATAAATGAACAGCAGTGCTTCTGGAGATTTCCGACTTCAGAATTGAACTGAGACTGTAAATCATTGTTCTTTGCAAGAGTGAGAAGTCTACATTTTAGTTCCAATGGGATATTTGTCTCAAAATAACCTAGAGTGGTTCTTTTTTTGAAGTTTTACGCCACAAAAATAAAGTCCAAAAAACTGTAAACTATGGTTGACATCCTGTTAGTAAGTTAAAGTCTTACTACATCACAACTCAAAAGAGATTTTTCAGGGTTTTTTTTATCATTGCATAGGTTGGAATTCTGTTCCAACTACACAGTGATCAAAGCCACACCCAGATTCACCTTGTAAACCATTTCCAAGTTGTTGGAGAGCAAGGCAGTCCACAAAGATGCATCCAGCTATAGTTGGTCCTCCACTTTCATGAGAATTAGGATTGCAGGAGTCTCATGAAAGTGGAAAAATCACAAAATTTTAAAAGCCCATTCCTCTTCTAGAACAAAGTGGCCACCAGCTGCTGCAGTGGCCAGTCCAGCTCCTTGCTCCCTCTTAACCACCTTTTCACCTTCCTCGCATCTTCCAACAGTACTCCCTCTGCTTTCACACACCATGATCTACCTCTAAGCACCACTTGTCATCTTCTCCTTTGTCTTATCCTCCAACAGCACCTCCTCTGCCGCCTTTTACTTCACAGCCCACAATCTACCTCTAAGCCCCACTTCCCATCTTTCCCCATCTGATCCTGCCAACAGCACCTCCTCTGCCTTTTCACCCCACTTCCCATCTTTTCCCCATCTTATCTTCCAACAGCACCTCTCTTGCTTCACACCCGACAATCCATCTCTTAGTCCTGCTTCTCATCTTTCCCCTCTCTTATCCTCCAACACTACCTCCTCTGCCTTCTCTTACTTCACACCCCATGATCCACCTCTAAGTCTTGCTTGTCATCTTTTCCCGTCTCATCCCCCCAAAGCACCTCCTCTGCCTTCTCTTTTTCATACCCCTCAATCCACCTCTAAGCCCCACTTCTTATCTTTTCCCCTTTCTCATTCTCCTCCAGCACTTCCTCTGCCTTCTCTTACTTGACATCCTGCAGTGTACCAATTTAGTCCAACTTCTCATCTTTCCCTGTCTCCCATCCTCCAACAGCACTGACACCTACCTTCTCTTACTTCACACTCTACGAGAGGGGGAGAGAGAGAGAGAGAGGAAGGAGCTATAGACTTGCGAATAAATCAAACTCATGAAAGGAAAACTTGCAAAAGTGGAGGACCGACTGTATTTCCCTTTAGCTGGACAGGCTGCAAGGATGTCACCTGTAAGGATTTTCCAGGGACCACTGAGATCTCTGCCAATGACCTGGCATAGCATGTGCATTTAAAGGAAAATAGCTGGGTGTGTCACTGGTGATTCTCTTGCTCTTCAACAACCCAGAAATGATCTGGGTTTTTTAAAATTAGATAAAAAAACCAAAAAAACCACAACACTACAAAAATACAGAATAATACAAAAGGTAAACTACACAACAATTACACTATCAAAAGGGGAAAAAATGATTACAGAGGTTAAACTATAGAACTACAAAACTACAAATAATTTAAAATTGGTTGCCACTCTTGTTACAAACAGTAATAAAGCAGTAGCAACTAAGTATTAGGTTTTTAAATTTCAAATGAAATTAGTGTTTGTTGCCTATTTAATTTCATAGTAAACATAGTCAGTTATGACAGTAGAGCATATAAAATAGGGTCAAATGCAACTCTATATATTATGCTAATATAGAATAATTCATCAGAGACAAAAAGAAAAAAGATTATTAGTAGTGATAATTCTAACTTACAGTAGAGTCCCAGTTATCCGACCTTCTGGATTAACCGACGTCGCGGCGGCCTGGGGGCGTGGCTGTAGGCATTCCGTGCCCCCAGGCACGCCCAGGTATGCCCCCAAAATGGCGGCCACCACGGGCCTCCATGTCATCCGACATTTCGGTTATCCGACCCTGCACCCGCCCGTTTAGATCAGATAACTGGGACTCTACTGTAATTACTGAAAGTCATTTCTATTGATTTGTGTGTCTATATACAAACAACAACAAAATAACAAAAGAAAAATTGCAAAATACATAAACATAGATATATTGAAATAAATACATAAGGGAGAGAATAATTAACATTAATACCTAAACAATTAACATTAACATTAATACCTAAACAAATGTATATAAAAAAGAGAAAAAGAATTTTCCCTAATGATGAGATTTAATTGATAAAACATCAATATCAACCTTCCATAATCAAAAAGGGAAGAGAAAGAAGGAGGAAATAATGATAATAACATTACTGAAAGGAATTATTTAATCCCTTTTATCATTATCATCCTCAATTGCAATAACTCCTAATGAACAAAAGGAATAATCCCTCTTGTAAAGTTAACACCATTGCAAAGAATTACTTGATAAAATTCTGTTTACTACTAAAGTTAGGTACGGAAGTGCAATTAAACACCACAAATGTCTGCTGAATACCCTTCCATCATTGAATCTAAATTATAATGGATCAGTATATATCCAAACCAAGTATCCAAAACCTCAAGTCAAGTTATTGAGTGATTAAGCGTCAAATCTAGTTACACTTAATTTCCCTGTTCATGTTTATAGAAATTCTTTGAACAGCTCCCAATCTTTACAGAATTTGCTATTGGCTTTCTCATCTAAAATATACATAAGCTTATCAATATCTGCAATATCTGCCATTTTTTCCCATCCATTCTTCTTCAGTGGGGTTGCAACTTGTTTTTTGATTTCTAGCGAAGGATTATTCTGGCCACTGTTGCGATATGCCAACCTAGTCTTCCAATCTCTCTTTCTTTTTTCTCAAATTTGGAAATACCTAATTAAAAAAAAATCTGGATTTAAATCAATCTTCATCTTTTTTTTCTTTTTTTTTTTGGATTTTAGATCTAATCATATACCAGATTTTTTTTTAAACTCTGTTGCATCCCCACCACATATGGAAAAGTTCCAACCTCTTTCCCACATTTCCAACAAAGATTCTTTCTAGCAATTCTGTCTGGAGAAAGGTGCCATCTATACATAGTTCTCATCCAGCTTTCCTGTAAGTCATAAGATCTTGTATAGGACAAATTCTGTTTCTATATTTTCTCCCAATCTTCCAGAAGTATATTATGCTCCAAGTCTTTTGCCCATTTTATCATACAATCTTTGATTGTTTCATCCTTCAATTTAAACTTCAATACTATTCTATAGAAAGTGGAAAGTAGATTTTTTTTGCCATTATGTAGGTATTTTTCAAATTCTGTGGTTCATAAATCCACCCTACCAGTTTTTATGTTGGCCTTAAACATTTCTGTTATTTGCAGATATGGAATCCTTTGGATACTAATTCTTTCCTCCAATAATTGCTGTCTGTCTTTTAGGTTATAAGAATCTCCACGCTGTATTAGGAGGTCTCTATAGGTTTTCCAGGTAGCATATCTTCTTAGTTCCATTATGGAGAGCGGCTCCAAGGGAGAAAGCCAAAAAAGTATTTTATTATATAAAAACAATTTGTATTTCTCCCAAATCTTATATAATGCCTTATGAACCACATGATTGGAAAATGGTTTCTGAACCTTAGCTTTGTTGTACTGTAAGAAGGCATGCCAACCAAAATGGAGATCATCACCTTCTAATAATAAAAGTTTGGGATTATTTAACAAAATTTAAGATCTTAACCATTCTGACTATATCATAGTACAAGTTCATATCCAGAACAGCGAAACCCCCTTTGCTTCAAGTATTGGTTGTAGTTTTATATTTTATTCTTGGTTCCTCTCTCCAAATAAACCTAATTATGTATTTTTCTTTTTTTACATTATGTAAACCATGATTTGGCTATCATAACTGGGATCGTTTGGAACAGGTATAAATTTTTTGGCAAAACATTCATTTTAGTGACTGAGATTCTGCCCAACAAAGATAGATTCATTGTTTGTGAAGACCAAACAAAAACAGTATCCAAATTATACAAGATCTTTCTTGAATGAGAGATGAAAAAAGAAATCATAAAAGATTAAACAGTTAAATGAGCCCAAAATATACACCACACAATAAATTTTGACACCTGGTAGAAAACACTGGGGAAAGATATAAACTTCACTTTCAATATTGGGTTGAACAAAAATTACTACAAAATGTTGTGCCTTTGGTATATGACCTCTGCTAAATTATCCCAAATATACAAAACAAAAGATGAGGCTTGCTGGAAGTGTAAAGACATTAAAGGGACTTTCTTTCATATGTGGTGGGGTCTGCCCTGTAGCTAAAAGATACTGGATACAAATACACGTGCTAATTTCACAAATCTTGGCAACAAAATTTGAAATGAAGCTGGAACTGTATTTGTTGAACATGGTAGGTGACCACTCTATATTTTTTTTAAAAAAAATCAAAACTAATACTCTGGTCACGTCAGCGAGAATCAATTACAGACAAAAGTGGAAATCTGAAGAAAAAACTTTGATGATTGGCTTTTAAAAGTATTAAATATGATGGAATTAGAGAAATTAACAACATTGAAAGAAGCATCTAACAAAAAATTAGAATGAATCTAGAATGACTAAAAAAGAAAGAAGTTGTAAACAAAAATAATTGTAAAGATACATAAAGTATCAAAATTTTACTGGTGATATTTACACAAAATATTTAATTGACAGGATCAATTTTGATATAGATTATAATTCCAATATAAAAAGCACTATGATGGAAGACAGAAATAGGGTGAAGGTAGATGGGATAATGAGAGGGAGGAAAGAAGGATGGTTTTTATAAAATGTGTTTTATTATATGATTTGTATAAAATGGAAGCAAAGAGTGAAGACTTGGATTTTTTTAAAATAAAAATGTTTAAAAATTAAAGAGATTCATTTTTTACCAAATTTCAAACTGTTTTTTGTATTGATTTCCATACTTTCATATAGTTATTTTGAAATAAAGAATTGTTATTAGCCATTAATTCAGTGTCTAAATATTTGGTTTTATTTAGATATGATATTCCTGATTTCTTTTCTTTTTCTTTAGTCTTGATGTTCTTGGTCAAAATCTGTGTTTCAGATTTGTTTTTTAAAACCAGCAAATCTATTTGGTATTCAATTTTATCAATTTTAGGAATTGGATCTTCCAAAAAAAATTACCACATCCTTAGCAAATACTTTCATTTTATATTCTTCCTTACAGAATTTGACCCTTTGTAATTGCTCTATATTCCTTATGTTTCCAACCAGAACACCAAAATAAATAGCAGAGGCAATAAAGGACAACCTTCTCTCATCTCTTTCTCAATTTTGATTTTTCCTGTCAATTCACCATTGATAACTAAACAAGCATATTGATCACTATAAATAGCCCAAGTTTGGAAGTTTGATTCAAATTTCATATTTTTAAGTACTTTGTTAAGAATCTCCAGTTGATGTTGTCAAAGTCTTTCTCAGCGTCAAGAAAGATCAAGGCACCTTTCTTCTCATTAGGAAACTCATAATATATAACATTCAATATAGTCCTTATATTGTCATGTATTTGTCTTCCAGAAAGGAAGGCATTTTGATCCTCATGGATGTGATTTGGCAAAACCTTTTTAAGCTGATCAGCCAGTATCAAAGCAGATATTTTATAGTCCTCATTAAGAAGGGAGATGGGTCAATAGTTTTGGCAGGAGTGGCAATCTATGTCTTCTTTGGGAATTAAGGATATATTAGTCTCCATCCAACTTTCAAGAATTAGTTCAGTATGTATAATTCCATTTAGCTTTCTCTGCATCAATTTCAATAGTTAGTTTTTAAAGCATTTGTAATAACTTGCCATGAATCTGTCAAGACCTGGAACTTTCCTTAATTTAATTTTGTCATTGACCTCAAGTCTGTTAATGCTATTGACTTACTCAATTGTTCCTGTTGCTGTGGTTGAATTGCGGGAAGCATTTGGGACCTTAAATAGTCATATATACCATCATGCTTAATATCAGATTGTATTTGGTATAAATTAGTAAAATAATTATAGAATAATTTTTGTATCTCTTTCCCATCTATAATTTTCCTCTCACCATCTTTAACTTCTAGTATCAGTCTTCTAGTATCAATCTTTTCTCTTTTTTAACATAGTCTATAAGCCAACCAATGACCAGGTTTGTTGTTTTTGTAATAATTTTATATTCCAGAGAGTTTCCTTTTCACTTGGATGTTTCTTCAAGTCTGCTTCTAATTAATTTTCCATTAAATTGTCCATATTTTATGTTTCTTTTTCCACTCTGAATTTTTTTTATGTGAATGGACTTCTCATAATGGCCTTTGCAGTATCCCATACCATTATATCATCCACAGCTTTATCCAAATTCGCTTTAAAGAATTCTTCCACTTTCTTCATCAGATGTTTTCATAGATATTTTCTTTGTCTGTTTCTTCTTTTTTCCTCTGTTCTCCCCCCACCCAAGAATTGAATCAATATTTAAGTATTCCTGAAAGGCCTTTTGTCAGCTTAGCCATACTTAATCTGTGTTTTACATCTTTGTGTATAAAAATCAATTCTTCAAGTTGATCCCAGCTGAGAAGAACATTTTTTTCTGGGAAATCTGTTAATCAGTAGGTCCATCAGTAAAGTATTATTTTTCTTTTTCCCAAAGAAAATTTCTTGTGAGATCACAGACCAGTTGTCATCAATTCTCCAGAGTAGTATCTGTTCAGGTTCCAGGTTTTGACCATTCAACTTTGCAGTCAGAGGTTGAGTTGTAATACCTCTTTTAAGTTATTCATATTCCTAACATCTGCTAGACCTTCTAGATCACTTGCTGAGTATTCTCAGTATTCTGAGTATTGTATAATCTTGTATAAACATAATTTTTGAATTTCAGGTCAACTTTTGCAGAGGTTGTATTGCATCTTCTTTTTCTCTGATTGCCAATAAGTCATTTTAACCTTCTGTTTTGTTTTCATATCCTCATCTGCATCTGGCTCATCTTTAAGCGGTCATGACTGTTGCTATATAAGTACATCAGACCTTTTCTCAATAGATGTATTAACTTGTCTATGTTCAGCCAAAAAATTTAAAAAATATTCAGATACATCCTCAGAGTGTCCTAGTTCATTTTTTATTTAATGTCATAATCCACAGTTAAACCCATGATAAATTCCATCCAATATTTTCTGTATTCTTAAACAACCAAACTTTGTTCCTAAAATTAGATGACAGGAAATCTCCTGCAAGCTTTTCCAGAGATGTTAAAATTAGCATAGCATTATACAACAGACAAGCCGGGAAATACCTTTAGAAATCCCATATTCATAATGTCAAGCACGATTGTCTTAGTAATAAAAAGAAAATCTTGTTCAGTGATTAATATAAACTATATACAGATGTGATCCTGATCAGAGGTAAAGAAGTCCCATTAATAGCCAAATAACACAGAAAGTCAAATGTCAGAAGAGAAATAATCAGTCTTTAAAATGTTCCAAAGAGTTTCATAATCCAAATCCAAGCAAGTAAAAAATGAAGAAAGAAAATTAGGTCCCAAAACAAAGTAAGAGAGAAAGAGGGGAAAATAATGAACACTTAAACCCAGTTCACATGTTTTCCCGATAGCAACCAAAAAAAGAGGTACTGTCACTTTAAATGGAGCACATGAAGGCTGTAAGACAACAGGAAGATTCCAGCTACTGCAAACAAAGGGCTTCTTGTCCTCTTTAAGCAAAAATACATAAATTATATACATTACAAGAGGTCCAGACAATGGTAATGCAGTGTCTATATGGGGGTGAAAGCCTCTTACCCCTCCCTCAGCAACACCAAAGCTTGCAATTAGCTCCAACAGCTTGGAATCTCCACTTCAGACTCCTGCATTCCTGAGTGGATGTCTGTAGTCCCCAGATCTCTGCTGATCTGGAGATGTTCGGGCTCCCTGTATATCAGAGAGCCTCTTATTCAACAGGAGGATCCCTTCCTGTCAAGAATGGTGCTCCAGGGTTCACAATTGCATCCTCCAGTACTGGAACTGGAGCCCATAAATGTCTGTGTAGATGAGGGGGGCTGCATGGCATACAAAGTGGGGTGGCATTGAGAATTGCACCTGTATGAGGCATGCACAGGTAAATCTACATTAGGGCTGTGTCCCAGCTCCAGAGTGGATTATTATCGTTACAGTTTGGCTCCTCTCAAGCTATGTGTCATTTTTAATCTAACTTCAAATCAGGAAGACAAGCCGCATAAGTCCCCCATCCTGAAGCCAAGGCACCTCAAGTGGGCATAGCCACTGTGGTTGTGTGTTGCCTGTTTCAACTTATTTTAATCCACGTGGTTGTGGAACTCACAGCGTCTGTGTTTTTTTTCTTTTGTTTCCATAGCATCTATGCACATGTTTGCATAAAAGCTGCCAAAAGATAACATGGCTGGCTTTTTAGCTGTTGTTTTGTTTCCCACTGTACATTCACATATTCACATATGTTCATGTGTGGTCACCTGTTTGGCAGATTGCCCCACCATCAGCAGTGCCACTACTCCCTCTGCTATATGCTTGGCGTTGTAAATATCATCCCCTCCATAGTGTATACAGAATTGTTGCCTTAACAGCATAATTGTGAGTTCACGGAAGCTTATTCCAGGATAGTGGGCAAGGGATTGAAAGCATATAGTGCAGTCTTAGATCTACTCAGAAGTAAGTCCCAATGAATTCAATAGTACCTACTCCCAAGAGAGTGGCTTACAGTGCTTGATCCATGAGATACTTCCCCCAACGCTCTATTCAAAACAACATCTACCGTTCCTGCAAACTCAACTGCTAAATAATACTGAAAACCAAGTTAAAGACAAGTAAACATTGAAAGTGTCATGTGTCATCTAACCTTTGGCTCTCAAAAAAACATGCAGGGTTTTTCCAGTGTATTTAATGAGGCATATTAAGCTTAATCACAAAACGGTTTTATCTTGATACCATATTTGCATACTGTCAATTCCCATTGGTGCGGTTTTTGTATCTTCCTCCTTCCCAAATTTGCAGTAGTAACATAGAAGACTTCATTTTCATACTTGGATCTAATGCATGTCGGTTGTATTCATTATTTGTTTATATAGCTTTACACTGGCCAGACTTCTTGTGGTCATCTGCTCTCAAGCTCTCCCCTCTGATTCTCTTTCACTAGACTATAATTCCTTAATTTAAGAAAGTTAAGAGGGGACATGATAGCCATGTTTAAATATTTGAAGGGATCCCATGTAGAGGAGGGGGAGGGCTTGTTTTCTGCTGCTCCAGAGACCAGGACAAGGAGCAATGGATTCAAGCTGCAGGAAAGGAGATTCCACCTGAACCTCAGGAAGAACTTTCTGATGGTCAGGGCTGTCTGGCAGTGGAATGTGCTGCCTCGGAGTGTGGTGGAATCTCCTTCTTTGGAGGTTTTTAAGCAGAGACTGGATAGCCATCCATTGGGAGTGCTTTGAGGGTGTTCCTGCATGGCAGGGGGTTGGACTGGATGACCCCTGTGGTCCCTTCCAGCTCTACATTTCTATGATTCCATGATTTCTATAACTGCTTTCTTTGATATGTAATCCATGGTCATCCACATTTACAGCCCAGGTACTCCCCAGCCTGTACATAATAAATCCCTAGTTGATTGCTATACTTTAAAACAAACCATTAACCTACCTATTTTAACAGCCTGACTAAATGTTCACTTAAACTAAGTTAAAACACTAAGAGGATAACCTATAACAATAATTTTTGTGATACAATAATGTCTTATGCACTATCACGCATGCGTAACACTGTCAATTATATCATCCCAGGCACACATGCATCAACACAATGAGCAATGAAATTGTTTTTAAGCAAATGATGTTTAAGAGGTGGAGAAATCTTAATCATTTGTGGAAGCACTCGCCGTTTAGAGGAGGACTACATACCTACATGCCTGGACTTATTTTAACTTGCCAGTTAATTTATGTGGTTTCATAGTCAAGTGTATGAGCCAATTGCATTCTCTTCCCACACTTCATTTCTCCCCTTCCTTATACCAATTTCATTTCTATAAAATTCAGGTTAGTCACAGTCAATAATAGCTAATCAGTAATTGTAAGCATTATGCAGATAAATTGTTAATCCAAAACAACACTTTTTACTATACACAAAAAAAATTATTAGAAGAATTTTCCCACTACCTTTTCATTACTAACATCAGTGGGCTGTTGATTTCTTAATTTATCTTGGCCACAGTGATACTCTTGTTTTGGTAGACAATTTTTTAGAAGTCTTTATGAAGGATATATATTAGAGATGTGAAGGTTACAGAAAAAAATGGGTGGAGAACATGTTTTTCTAAAGCTTCTCTCACCCCTAGAAATACTATGAAAACTGGATTTTGGAAAATTTTCTTCTAGAATGATGAATAAAATATTTACAGCACAGTGTATATATATTTATTCCTCCCACATTGTTTCTAAAGGTTATGTAGCAGGTAACATTTATGTAATACTATGCAAATCTCAGATCGTTCCCATTCCTGATCTTAGTTTCTTTTTGTAGTTTTTTTATGAGGATGAGTGCTTTATGTCTGCTTGGCAATATGGGGGACTAGTTTGGACAAAATATTTTTCCTTGATTGATATTCATGGTTTTTGCTTTTTTTATTATTTTTTTTATTTTTGCCTGCTTCTCAAGCAGGCAAAAGCAAGGAAATTCTCTATAGTTCAGGTGTTTTGTACAGTTCAGGACCTTGTAGCTCAAATTGTTTTAAAAAAAGAGTAAATGAAATTTATTATCTCAAACATAGTGCTTTTATGTCAAGTCAAGTTATACATAATACATTTTAAGTTCCTAAAGTAACAAATACAACTTTTAATCTCTAAAGGCTGCTAGTTGCATTTTTCAATTTTTGTGAAAAAAAAATCTTTCGATGCCTTCAAAATTTCTGGAAATTTTACCTGTGTTTAACTCTTTCAGCAATTTATGCCCTTGACTGTTTACAGTTAGATGTATTTAGGAAGGCTACCTTGGTAAGTAATAAAGCAGAATTCTTTGCCAGATTTGTATCATTCCTTTCCTGCAAGGAGCTCAGGCCAGCATGTCTTTAACTTTAGAACAGCCCTGTGAAGTAGGTTAGACTGAAAGATGGCAACTGATCCAAGCTACACAGCAAACCTGAAAGCTGAATGTCTCTCCCAAAATTCTAGTTCACGGCTCTGTAATTGTTACACCACACAGCTTCTTTGTTGCCTTCTCCTCATTACCATGCCTGTAAAATAACCTAGCTACGTACAACACAGTATAATACTGGAATGTCTGAGGAAAGCCAACCTTCCAATTTTTTCAGAAAGCTTCTTGTCTTAGCAATTCTTAACCTGTGGTCCCACAGACTTCCAAGGGGCCACAATGTCCTCACAAGACGTCTATAAAGGCTTAAAGAAATGTTACAAGCTTTTATAGTTAAAATAGAAAAAAAAAAGAATGAAAGAAAGGAAGGAAAAAAACAAGCACAGATGTACAGGCAAACAGATGGTCATACACTAATCTCAAAGAGCAGGAATCTTTTGCTCGTAATAGATATCATTTGTACAAAGTTTCATTGTAATATCTCAAACCACTCAAATTATGGAAATAATTGTTTGAAAGCAAAAAATGTACTCAGCAGTTTCTGCTTCTGCATGCAGCGAGAATGTCCAAGTGAATGATACTGACTGGTGGAGAAAGAGCACGTGACATTTCTTTCTAGTGCACATATAGCCAGAAGCTGCCTTCATAGCTGCATCAAACTCTAGTGTTGTCTATGTTGTGTAACTGCATTTTCACATTACAAATATTATTAATAGGAGTGTGTTCATTTACTTATTTCTCTCTTCTCTCCAAACATGAAGACCCTTAAGCAATTGTAAATAAATATTTGATGCACTTTGGGGTTTTAAATCTTGAATTAAGACTTGGTAGTCCACGGCAACAAAAGATATTTAAAGGGGATTCATGGTAAAGAAAAGGTTAAGAAACACTGTCTTGTCTCATGGTTAATCTTTTAAGATAATTGTTCAACATGTGGAAATAGTTGTGAATAAGTACTGATTCCGACCATTTTGGTATCTGTTTATACCCTGTAATCATGAATTTATCACTTTTAAGTTTTTCCTATATATGTGTGTTTATAGTTTGGTTACTCTCTGTTCTAGGAACATGGACTCCATTTAATCCAGCAACAGTTAGATCTATCTTATGTAAGTGATATGCATATTCTTGCTTTTTTTACTGTTTATAGCATTTTTATGTTTATATTTTGATTTACCAAAGCTGTTCTGTCCTAAAATGTTCAGAAGATGTCTGTATAACTGAAAGAGTATTTGCTGCAGATGGTTTGCTTTTTGTATTCTCTCTTAAGCAATTGCTCTTCCTGTAGATCAGTGGTGAGAATCACACAGTTTTCCAAATGTTGTTGGACTGGAAGTACCAGCAACCCTAATCAGCACAGCTAATGGTAAGAAACACTGGGAGTTGTAGTCCAACAACATGTGAAGGAGAGCTTGAAAAGTTATTTTTCAAGGATAATTCATTGTGTTAGTTACTATAATGCTTAACAACCTGTGCCTGTTGCTGATTGTTATGCCCCAAAATGACTACTTACAGATAATAAGATCATATACCTTGTTATTCCCAAGCTCGGTTCAGGAGAGTGCACGTGTCCCACATCTGCTGTGGAGTAATACTCTTAAGTAGGAAAAATAATAGTGCTTTTAAAACACTGTTCTTTTACCAGTAACTGATTCTCCTCATGTAATCACTCATGTTGTTTTTTACCTGTTCATAGCAAAGTTTGGCACTTTCTACAACTAGGCACCAATAACAACAACAAAACTTTAGGCCACAGAATTGCAATAAAGGTTAACGCTGAAAGAAGAATGGCACTGATCAATCTTAACAGAATGCTGTAGCAGTCTATAGATGGAAGTGTCAGAGCAAGAGATACTCGCTTGAATGTGGTGGGAGATACTAGAAATGAATAATCTGTTTTTCTTCTTTTTCTATGTTGGCCCACTTATGGGAAAGTAGCAAGCTCACTTTTCTGGAAGTGGAGCAAGTGTAGCTGTTGGATTGTAAACTGATGCCCAGATCATAATGCCCAATGAAAGTTGAGGGCTGCAATGAGACAAATAGTACAACAGACTTAATTTGTGTGGGAACCCGCCTTGTAAGTTTTCCAAGTTTGATGAGGGGCTCAAGTAGAACGCTGAAAAGACAGTAGTCTGGATTAAATAGAAAGTCAGCACTGCTTTTGGCAGAAAAGAAAGATCTTGGTAACTGTCGTTTTCTTTATGAGAGTGATGTCAGAATGAAAAACATACATCTTCATATAGAATAGAATAGAGAAGACAGAAGAAGGAAGAAAAGACATTGGTTTTGCCAAGATCAGGATGGGAACAATCCAGATGCTGAACTGCAACCCCCTCCAGCCCCTGGCCCCTCTGAAGGCAGCAGTTGTCTTCAGTAGCCTGGGCCCCCCACAGCAGCTGCTCTGTTCCCAGGCAGCCTCCTGCTGGGTCCCATACAGCTACTTTGAAGATCTTTGGAGTTCCTAGTGAATCAGGGAACTCTGTTTTTGACAGGAGTTAATTCTCCTGTAAAATAAAGAGTTTCAGGGCAGATGATCTTGCCTGTCCTTTCCAGATGAACAAATGACTACAGCAGCCATTAGAAGCTCCAGAAATGGAGCCTCCACCATAAGAACAGTTTGGCAGTGGAACTAATTGCCTAGTGATATATTGGCGTCTCCTTCGTTGGACATCTTCAGACAGAGGCTGGGGAAGCTTTAGCTAGAGATCCTCCACTGAACAAGGGGTTGGATTTGATGGCCCATGAGACTCCCTTCTAACTCCATGGTTCTGTGATGCTCTTCTATGATCAAAAGGTGAATAGGAGCCTTTGCCTCACTACTTTTCCATGATCAGGGAGCCAAGTTTGAATCCCACCCAGTCTATATTTCTCAAGGGATAGACACTCCTTGCCTCATGTACAGCCTACCAGTTTCCTTCATGGAACCTTCACACAATTTTGAAGGCATTAACACTTCCCCCATTAGACCCCTGTGTAAGGCTTCCTTGAAGCACTTGTCATGGAAGGTGCTCTTCCTAACTACCATCATCTCAGCACACAGGGTGTCAGAACTTACTGTCCTGTCAGTATATAAAGAGCTCTGTATCATCAGGCCAGATTCTGTGTTGCTTCAGCTTGACACCAGCTTTGTCCCCAACATAAACTGTCCCTTCTACAGGGCACAGGAAGTAATCTTTCCTTCCTTCTGTCATCCGTTCATGGAATCAGAGAAAATATGGCACACCTTGGATGTTCATAGAACCATCTGCATCTGTCTCAAGAGGACAAGCAGCTTTTGTGTTTCTGACTCTTTGTCTCTTTCCAGCCCTGTTCCATGGGGAAGAAGGTATCAGTATCCATACTTAGCAGTTGGATCAGGGCCTGCATTATGTCCTGGTGTGAGTCTCTGGGATTCTAGGGAAGATAGTTGCTCACTCTACAAGAAGTGTAGCCATATTAGTGGCCTTAGCTATCAGTGCCCACCCCCACTAAAAATCTACAGGGTAGCAATGTAATAGCCACCTTCCATGTTTGTAAAGCACTATAAATTTGACACCTTTGACTCAGCTGTAGCTGCTTTTTGGCAGGTGTGTGCTGTGACAGTTACTGAAGCCATAGAACACTGCAATGCCAGTACCACCTGCCCTTTTCTGGGGAACTCTGGTATATCCTATTCAAAGTGTGCTCCTCTGTTCAGTACTGAGAAAAGAAACATTGGTTTCACCTGAGATATGTTCATTTCCAACAGTGGAGGTACAAACATCCTTCCCACCTGTGACTGTCCTGGCATAGGGCTTAAAGTATATATGTAGATAGTTTCTAGGGGAGCTGGTTTCTAGAGCCTATGTCCCTATCTGTTGCTCAATTCTTTCTCCTTTCACATTCAAAAAAGGGAAATTTTCTTTTTCAGAAGGAGGAGCATCTCAGGGAGAAGCATCTTTGGCCTCAGTAAACTACAAACCCCAGAATTCCAGGAGGTGTTGAAAGTGGAATAATAGCCTGATAACAGTGTAGTGTGGAAATGGCCGCAGTGCTGTTATTTCTGTTATCCTTGAAGGATAGGGGCCTATCCGTATGCTCTTTGAGAGTATGCTGCTCAAGAGTTGTGGCACATGATCTCTCTTGTCATCCAGCTGCTCATTGGTTCTGTAATGAGGTAGTGAGATGATTCCTTAAAGGACTGTATGGAGATTAGCCAACTGGGGGAAGAAACAGTCAACAGTGTATCAGCTGGTCAGTAAACCAGAGTTTTTGCAGCTTTGTTCCCACTTCTGCAAGGGCTGTTGGTGCTTCACATGTTTGGCTGAGGGGGTGTCACTACCCAAAGTTTGTTAGGCTGCCATGTCATCTCAGTCCTCAACTTTTATCTGACACTACCTCTCTATAAAGCAAATGCTGATATCTCATCTGGAAGTCTGTGCTCTTGACTGTCCTTATCTGTCTGTGTCACCCCCTCCTGTGGTAGGTATCAGGAAGAACACACTGCTTGCCTGTAACTATGTTTCCTTGAGGGTTCTGTGGTTCTTGTTCATGGCACCCTTAGTGCCTCAGTAACTTTTTCCCATCTCCTCTAGACCAAAAGAAATATCCAACAGTTCTTTTTGTTAAATAGTTAGGTCTGAACAACTTTCATGCTCTCCAGTACTTCACAGATGAAGACGTGGATCACCTTGCTCCTCCTGAAGCAGCCACCACTGCTGCTCCTATCTCCTCATCCCTCTCCCTATGCACCCTGCCCAGTCACTGGCTGTTGCTCCTTGGTCACCCAACTGCTTGGTTGGGGGAATGAGAACTGCACTGGAGCAACAGCACCACTAGCTTGGGCTGCTTCTCCTGAGATGATGATGAGACACTGCGGCAGAACATAATTGGTGGTAGACTTGAGTGGAGGAAGCAGAAGCAGAGAGGAGGATGTAGGAGGAGGAACATCTGTGAATTGGCCTTTAGGACAGGCAGTGGTTTGCCAGGTGGAAGAAACAACAGCAGCAAAGGTGGAGAGAAGTGCTTGGCTGCTGTTGTTGCTGGTACCAGAGACCCTGATGACAGAGGCTGCTGCTTCCTCCTCTTCCTCTTGTGGGTGCAAGGCGAGATGGGAGCAGTTTGGGACCTAGCAGTGCTGCTGCTATCACTGGAACCACAGCCTTCCTCAACTTGGTGCTAATTCATATGTGGAAAGGAGCAGCCATGGAACGAGCACTGAGATGAGAGGTTGTGTGGTGGTAGTGTTGGCAGTCATGGCATCCCTTCTAGTGTGGTGGTAGTGTTGGCAGTCATGGCATCCCTTCTGTCTTGCCTTGCATCCAAGGAGGAGGAGGAAGCACTGCTGTGGAACATATTGCTAAGGGCCAAGTCAGTGCCCTGCTAATCTTTCTTGGTGATCCTGCTGCTTCCTCTATTCAGCAAGGTTGGTAAGAGCTGAGCCACAACCCTCCTTCTGTTTGCTTCCACTTCTCCCAACCATCTGAGCTAAGCCAGGTGGAATAGTGGATTAAAATAACCTGCAGTGCTCTGGGGCACCACAATGTACAGTTCGGCTAGACAGTGCTCCTGCTAGGTGAATTTGAAATTGGTTGTATGCTAATTGGTTATATGTACAAGAGGTTTAAAGTATTATATAACATTTTTATAAACAATAAAGTTATATGACCTGTTGAACAAGTATAAGTATAATTCTATTGAAGAAATAACTTCATAGCTTCCAGTAAGTTAAGTGTATTAATATCGGGATTATGTTTGTTTCAGCCATGTTTGACAGAGAGAACAAAGGTGGTGTGAACTTCAATGAATTCACAGGAGTCTGGAAATACATCTCTGACTGGCAGAATGTGTTTCGCACATATGACAGAGACAATTCTGGAATGATTGACAAACATGAACTAAAGCAAGCACTAACAGGTTTTGGTAATTCATTTGTGATTACAGTTGACTATGCATGACAGACTGATTTAGAAATTTGTGCCACATCTCATTTTGAAATATTCTGTGGTAAAAATGTGGAAATGAACTTACTGTTCTTACTGTGGTTGTTCACAAAAGCACTGAAATCAACTATCTCTTAAAGATTGCAGTAATTTCCTTAGTTTTTGGTAATGCCTTTGATTCTTTTAAGGTTATCGGCTATCTGACCAGTTCTATGATCTCCTCATTCAGAAGTTTGACAGACAAAAAAAAGGACAAGTGGCCTTTGATGACTTCATTCAGTGCTGTGTTGTGCTTCAGGTAACAAATTCAAACAAAGTTTTTCAATCTTTTTGGAAAAGTGAACACATCTGAAATTGAGAAAATATTGCCACTCTTATATAAGTATCAATAAGTGCAGCCAGTATGAAAACAGATGCTGTGTTGGGTACAAAGAGTCGCAAAAACCCATAACAACATAGTAGTGTATTACTGTTGTTAAAATACAAGCCATGTGCCCAAGAATTTAAATACAGCCATCTCCTTTTAGATTACCCATCCAAATTCCTGTCTGTCCACATTCCTAGTAAATTAGGGCCCATTTACACCAGTCACTCATTTCTCTTTCTGTCCCTTAGGATACTGACCCTTCTCTTCAGCATCTGAGCTCTCACACTATGCTCCACATGCAAACTCCTTCCCTATCCCCCCACTGGTTTACCTATAGGCCTCCCTAATCTCTCCTTTTGCATTTGGCAATTTTACCACTTCATCACCTCCATTCTCCTCAGATGCCACTTTCCTCAGATGCCACAGCTTTCCTCTTAAGCAGGAGTTGCCAACTATGAGTAGTCCTGTGGCCAGTTTTCTGCCCCAGGACTCTCCAAGAGGTGTAGAGAAAGATGAAAAAGCCAAATTCAAATGGGGCCAGAGGTCCTCTTGCACCTTCTAACAACAGTGATTTTTTAATACGTTGGAACGGTAAAGAAGCACCTTGAAACTTATTTAAAAGTTAAGTTGCTGATCCAGAGTTTTCCAGAAGAGGCAGTTGAACAATATTTTGGCCTAAAAATGTGTGATCTGTGCAGGTTGAGAGCCATATGAATCTTTAGGGCTGCACTTTTCCCATCCTAGCTCTTAGGTGATCAACAGAGTAAATATGACAAGTATAGCAGATAGAAGAAAGAAGAAAGAAGAATATTGGATACCACTTCCTCTATGTGACTGCGTTCTTATAAAAGACAGCGAAAGACAGCATGCTTCTAAAACACTTTACTGTTTATTTTCTAAAAGTTGGCTTCTGTTTCAGAGATGCAGAATGAAAACAGGGGACAAGATCCTATCTCTTGGAATATGTTCCAATATTCAGGAAGACAGGAAAGAAGGGATGGTTCTGCTACCTATTGGTTTTAACTTTTAGTTGACTTCACTATAGATTTACTATATACTATAGATTTACTAGACTATAATAGATTTACTGTACACTATAGATTTACTATCGTAATCTAAGTAAGAGTAAAAACTCATTACTTTGTTTCATAATGTACATACTTTATAGTAGAGCTCATTAGTTTTGCCTATCAGGCAAACTAACAAAAGATTCTTTTTGTTTTTAGAAATGGACAGATGTCTTCAGACGATATGATACTGATCAAGATGGCTGGATACAAGTGTCTTACGAACAGTACCTTTCCATGGTGTTCAGTGTTGTATGATAGTAAACACTAACTGCAATATGGACTAGTGTTTACAACTTAAATATTACAGCAGAACTGGATAACTTTTTATCACCATGTATTGTATAGAAGAAGCTTAATTAGGCATTAATTTATTTTAAGATGTTACCAGTTATGGCCCCACACCTGCAGCTAAGTAATTCAGCACTGCTGGAGGTATAATATTTGAATGCCAAACAAAGTACTTCTCATTCCAGTTTGAAACACTAGTTCATGTGCCTTTTTTAAAAAAACAAAAACAGAATATTAAAAAAAATGCCCCAGCTGTACACTGTGTCTTCCTAGCAAGAATTCTTTGAATAGTTTTTGCTGTGCTGCAGTGAGGTACTTGTTATCTGTTTGCTCAGGCTGCATCTGCTAATTTATCAAGGATGTGTATCTACCTTTTTACACTTACTTCATGCGGATATACAGTAGTCTGCAGCTCTTCTTGTTCCATTGTCTTCTGGTGGCTCAACACTGCAGTGCAACTCTCCAGATGTTTTCCAGACCATAATTCCCACCATCCTTTACCAATGGCTGTACTACCTAGGGCTGCTGGGAATTATGGTCCAAAAATATGAAGAGACACATTTTCAACATTCCTGAAGTAGTGCACTCAAATGAAACCTGACAGTTTGCATCCTATTTGAGTGGGTTTTTAAAAAGTTAATCTTATCCCCTTTTCCTTTGTCCCCTTTACCCTTCATCTTAAGTCAGTCAGAAGCAATGCAATCTGGGCTAAGTTGGGGATGAATTGTCTACAGAAATTAGCAAACCTCAGGAAGCCTTTTTGTTTTGGGGACTTCCCTTCCCACTACATCCCAAACTTTTGCAGGATCCATTTCAGTCCTCTCAGCAGAAATGCAGTATCCCCAAAAGTCCAGTTTGTCTTTGTGGAATTTATTTGGACAGCTTCACATATAACTGGTTGTCTAACAATCTCTTCAGCAGTTTCCTCACCAACTCCACATGGGGATGGGTAATCTTCTGTATCTACTCAGATATTGTCCAAATAACTAGCAGTTATTGATTCGAATATTCATGGAGCACCTCAATCAGATGTATAAATACATCAGGTGTTCTGTTCAATCTGAATGGCATAACTAAATATTCAGAAGACCCCAAGTGGCAGTTAAAGGCAGTTTTCCACTCATCTCCCTCAATTCATGCTTGAAAGCGTGCTTCTCTTAAATCCAGTTTAGGAAACACCTTCAGTTTGGCCAGATGACCCAACATGTCTTTTATTAAGGGTAAGGGATACTTATTAGAAATGCATATAGCATTCAAACTTCAGTAGTCCATACAGACCTTCAGAATTATCCTTCCTGTGCCAAAATTACACTGGTGCAGCCATGAGAGACAGGGTGGTTTAATAAACCCCCCTGCCAAATTTTAATCTATAAACTCCCTCAAAGTTGCCAGTTTCTTAGTAGTCAATAGTATATCCTTGGGTAACTCCACCCTGGGATCAATTTGATAGTACAGTCCAATGTGTGATGGGGTGGTAAGGAGTCTGCTTCCTTTACTTGAAAACCTCTCTAAAGTCTACATACTCAGCCTGCACGCCTAGGTTTCCAGGCTCAGGAGCTGCCCTGTAGGCTATCAGTCCCATTGGCTCACACTACCTTGTCCCAGTGGGGTGCCTTGAGCACCTTTATGCAGTGAGAATGGCACCTGGGACTTGGGAACTTCACCATTATCCAGTCAATTTGGGGGTTGTAGGGCCTCAGCAGTTAAGTCCTAACACAATTGGGTGGGAAGCTATGGGGGCCAAAACAAATTGTATGTTTTCCCCATGCTCCCCCACTCTCATGCATACTGGAGCTATGCAATATCTGTTGGGTCCTCCAGTCATTGAGTTCCTGTTCATATGTAGAAACTGGGAGGGAAGGGAGGTTGGCAGTTTTCTGTGTGAAGTCCCATTCCTGTGACCACAGCAGGTTGCATGAGACATCCAGTGTATCTGGAGTCCAACATGCCCCAATGTCCATGTTGCCTCCCTCTTCTTGGCCTCTCATCCATACTCAAAGAAAGGGGTAACAGATCCATTCACCGCTCTTTTTGGACACCCTTTGCTTGCAGCCTGCCTTTCGGTGCTGTTCGGGGCAGGCTCTGGTTGTTTACCAAGAGCTCTTGGTCATTCTGGGAATCATCCAATGACTTGCCTCCCCATAAGAGATCCACCTTTGGTTGGGAGTCAGCAGCGGTGGTGCTTTTATAGAACCCCTTCCTCCTCTTTGAGTTCTCAGTGCTGGATTGGTCAGCAGGCAGTTCTGCAGATCTCACTGAACAGTTAGCAATGCAATGCCCTTCTTTTACACAGTGTAGTCACAAGTCAAGCTGCAGTCACCTCTCCTGCTATTGGCTTCCTTTGTGCTGCTGCTGCCACCCCCTCCATGCAGTTTGCTAAGCAGAAGCAGTCATGATGGCCAAACTTCACACTTGGTGGCATTGCTTCCACTTTTCCAGACAGCAACACCTATCCCGGCAAGGTATCAGGGCTCTCTTCAAACAGAGACCACTCCAGAATGTTGGGATTCAGTGTTGTCATGGAAATTGTGGATCTTGGTCATTTCTGAAACTCTGCTGCATATTTGGCCATTAACTTGTTGCCTTGCTTCAATCATTGGATGCTAGTGTGAGCTCTTTCCTGTCAGAATGGGTGTTTAAAACAGGCATGCAGACTGGTCATGAATGCATTGAAGTCATCCAGCTCTGTTGTGCCCATGCCATAAAGGACAACCAGCCACTCTGCTGTGTCTTCCTCCAGTTGTGCCAAAACATAGCATACTTAAGTGGCTTCTGGTCTGAAGGTGTGCTCCCATTCTCACATAACATCCTTAACTTGGATTAAAAAGAATGGCAGTGTCTTAGAATTTCCATCAAAGACTGCCTTCAAACCATGATCAGTGTAAAGATGTGGCTCTAGTGGGAGCAGGCCACTGGGAGTGCAGGGAATCCTCCATCCTCTCTTGGTACTTCCACCATCAACAGCCTGAGCTCAGCCATCTTTCCCTCCTCACCACTTTTGCTGAGGGCTTCTGCTCTTTCTGAGTGCCTGGCCTCTTGCTGGTCCATGATCTGCAATGGACTGACCAGCACTAGCAAATAGCCTTTGAGTGCTCTCACATCTTTCTGCATGCTCTGCAAATCTGCCTCCAGTTCCTCTGGAGTGACTCCTTGTTAGAGAAAGGTGCCAATTGCCCCACTGGGCCTCATTTCCCTGAGTGTCACACTCTGTATCATTTGTGGCCATCAGTGCCCAGTGCCACTGCCACTACAGCAGGTGTAAGAGCCTTGGCTACTGGAGTACTCAGCAAGGTCTCCATTTTCACCTGGACTGGCCTCTTCCCTTGAGCTTGAGCGCTGGTTCAATCTCATCAGCCAAATAGTAGGAGATAGTAGGATCTTTTTCCAGAGGCATACTGTCTTGAGACAAAACTCTAAATGGAATTCTGGCAATCTGTAATGTCTTGTTGTTATTGATGAGTGCCTTGAAGTCATTTCCAGGTTATAGTGACCTTAAGGTGAACTTGTCACAAGGTTTTCTGAGACCTGAGTGTGTGTGATGTGCTCAAAGTCACCCATTTTTCCATGGCTGAACAGGGAATCAAATCCAGGTCTCCAGGGTCATAGTCCAACACTCAAACCACCACACGATGCTGGCTCCAATGTCTTATGTTATCCCAACTCAATAACCAGATTTCATGGTTTTATTAGAGATTAGGTTCAACAAAGAGACAATGCTCTTGACAGAACTGAAGATGCAATAGAACTTTTGATTTTAACCCTTTATGCCCCTCCCAACACGTTCCAGTTCACATTCCACTTCTCAGATTGTACCAGTCTGTTGGAATGACCTTGGTTCCCATGCTCCAATCAGACTCTCCCTCTCATTACCCAAACATTGATGTGATCACAGCATTATGGATACAGTACAACTAAGCAGCTAAGCCTGACTAGCATAGCAGAAGAGCAGAGATGGCCCTCTGACAAAGGATTTAGTAGAGTCCCTAACCTATGTTCTTTCTTCTTGTACCTTTTACAAAGATGAGAGATTAAGATTAATTACACCTCTCTTCAGTAAGTTTTCAGAAAGACTAAAGACTGATATCTGGCATACCTGTCAGAAGACACTGAAAAAAGTATAACAGAAGCAGTTGCATTTTTTTTCTCTGCTGCTAAAACTGGTAAGATTATGCTACACATAGTTCAATAGCTTTTGGTTAAAATACTGCCAATCTTTTATGCTGCTTTTTATAGACTTTTAATAATAAGCAACAGTGGTCCCTTCACTTTCCCAAGAGGTTGAGGCACAGAAACCTGATGAAAGTGGAAAATCCACAAATAACTACCCCTGCAATTCCCCCTCCCATTTCCTTGCCTTTTGTGCGTAGGTGCCAGAGGCAAGGGAATGGGAGGTGGGGCTCCAGAGGGGAGAAAGTTTGTGTGATGAGTCTTCCAACCCATTCTTCTCAGTACCAGGGCCAGAAGCAAGGGAATGGGAGGGGAAGCTCCAGAGGGGAGAAGGAAGGCTCACACAAGACTTTTTGCCCCTCCCCATTCCCCTGCCTTTTGCTTTGGCACAAGTTTTTAGCACCAGGACTAGAGGCAAGGGAATGGGAGGGGTAGTCTGGAGAGGAGAAGAAAGGCTTCCCCCTCCCCAATTCCCTTACCTTTTGCCTCAGTGCACATTCTCAGTGCCGGGACCAGAGGCAAGGGAATGGGAGGGAACTCTAGAGGAAAGGAGGAATGCTTCTGCCACCCATTTCCTTGCCCTCGTTTAGGTGCTTGCCTTCCTTCTCTGTACCTAGCCAAATGCAACAGAATGGGAGGGGGAATGCACAAACCTCATGAATAATCAAATTCACAAATGTCAGACCTGTGAATGTGGAGGGAGAACTGTATATCTGAACTAGCATGTTAGTGGTCTATGACTCCATAATAAAGAATGATACCAGAAATTAATTATTTTACAAGTGGATAAATATCAAATCTAAATTTGATTCATTTCAAATTAAATTCATTTAAACATGTCTCTCTTTTAATAAATTTAATATAGCCTATATTCATATTCTTTTAAACTGTTTCAATAGTACTCGTATTGAATACAAATGTTTTTATTGTTTTGTTCTAATATGTATTAATGTGTTGCCTAACAGTCTGTTGACTGCAATAAAGGACATTATTTGGACATTAGTCAGGACTGGAATGATTTGAAACACAACATTTTAGGTAAGACCATCATCTTTATAGTTGATATCCAACCCAAAACTGAAAGTTGAAGCATTGACTGTCTTTCCAAGTCTCGTTTAATTTCAATCCATGTTTTATTATAGTTATTTTGAAAAAGTGTTGTATTCTGTCAAAGATTGCTCCCAAGTACATCACCTTCTTAACAATTTTAAATCCAGATTCCTCACCAAAAGCCATGTTTTTAACTATCATTACTTTTTCTTTATTTACTTTAAATCCTGCAACATTTCCATATTTTTTCAAAGTCTTCAAAAATGCCTCTATGGATTGTATAGGGTCTTGTAAAAAATTGCAAAAGCTCTCAGATTAAATGTCTCTCTTTGAATTCTCAACCCTTTAATCTGATTTTCCCCTTTCATTGCTCTATTCATCATTTCTAGAGACAAACTAAAAAGGAGATAGAGGACATCCTTGTCTTGTGCCTTTTTGTATATCACAACTTTTTTCTTTTATCTCCATTTATCAAGATCCATGCCTTTTGTTGTGAATGTATTGCTTTAATCAAAGTTACAAAGTCCAACATTTGTTCTTATAAGTATCTCAAATGAATAGGACAAGTTCAGTGGTTCCACACCATAAGTCTGAGGGATCTGGATGTCTCATCCTCCCCTTGTGTATGGTAAGCAGGTTCAGTCTGTACTGAAGCCTTCGATACTGTCCCTGTGGGAGGTGCCTCAGTGGAGTAAACCATGATTTTCTTGGCCCCCATGGGTTGATCAGTGTAACTCTGGCCATGTCTTGTTGAATCTTCACCAGCACCCTGGTGACAAGAAGGAAGGGTGAAAACATACATGTTCCAGCTGTACAGGGCTGCATCCAGCTGTACTGGAGTGCATCCCCCAGGGACCCATTCTCCAGTCTGGTCCTGGAGCAGAAAATGTGGCATTGTTTGCTGAGTGGAGTTGCAAACAGGTCTAACACAGTTTTCCCAGGTTTTGAAGATTTCCTTCAGGGTACACACATGTAACTTCCATTTGTCGCAGGAGACAGCTGAGCAGCTGAGCATATCCACAAGGATGCTCTGGTCCCCTTATGCACTAGTCCCAGAACTGGATCGTCAGACTGCAGAGAATGGTTGATTGTGTACCTCCTTGTTTGTTGAAATAGTACATGATCATGGTATTGTCTGTCACAACCTGGACTGCTTTGCCCCACAGAAGATCCCTGAACACTCAGAATGCTTTGCTGATGGCCAGAAGTTCCAGGGTGTTTATGTGGAATAGCTTCTCCAACTGCAACCAATGACCTTTAATCATCACTTCCTTGGACTGTGCTCCCCATCCCTCCAGAGAGGTGTCTGTGGTTACCACTATCACCTGAGGTCAAGGCATCAAGGGCATGCTGGCTTGGACATTCTGAGAGCTCTGCCAACAGTAGAGGGAGTGAAGGGCACAACGTTGGATCTTGCTCTCATTGCCAATTCTTCAGTGAAGGACAGTTCACTGTACCAAGAGAAACTTTGAATGTGACCTCAAGGGGAGGGTGAAGTTCTTTAGGAACCATTCCTTTAGAGGTCTTATTTGAAGTTTGGCCTTTGTTTATTGTGGGTTTACACCTCTTGAGGTCTCCTGGGGCTACGTGACTGGGGATTTTACTGGGCTGACTTGATTTTCGGTCATTTGGCCATGACTTCCTATGTGCTCATCCGGGCAACCTCTCAGGCACACAGAGTCATATTTAATATCAAATTGTAGACCCCGGGATAGGGCTTCTCCATCGGAGTAACAATCTAATCGCAAGTGGAAGCAACTAGAAGCCATTGATAAAAGGGAATAGGACAATACGCCGCTGATGCAATTCTGCTGCTACCACCACCATGCATTTGGAGAATACACAAGTGTGGCTACAACAACAGACAACACGGACTCCCCTCCCTTTTTTTCACAGACTAGAATGGCAATTTCCCCTCCCACAGTCTGTACTCTTCTCCCGGGGGGTACTTGGAGTGTCTGTCTTTGTCAGGATCTTGTCTCTGCTAGAAGAGCAGTATTTAAAGATCCCTGCTGAGGCCATAGAACAGGGAGATCTAAGCTGTTTGTCTGTCAAACAAACGTGGGTACTTTAACCAGTCTGATCTGATAAAATCACCAAGCCCAAAGACTAGAAAAGAGCCATAAACCATCAGACAAGCCAAGGTAAGCACAATGAATGACACTCTGGGAAGGCTCCTAATGGTGCTGCTACCATGTGAACAAAAAGGAACTGAGGGCTTTGGGAATGGGGGTGGGGTTCCTGCCAAAACGCTTGCTATCAAGTCTAGCAGGTTCTGAACAGCACATTGTGCAGGTGCAGGTGGCCCATTTATGTGAATCACAAAGACCACAATGAAGAACCTGTCATCTTCTTAATCTTTTCTTTACAGATTTCTTGTTCCTTATATCATTTTGAAACATATTTGAAATTGTCAGAGGGGACAGGGAATTTTTTTTTCACGTTTGTTGGTGCTACAGCAATCTCAGAATGACAGTCAGCAAATCTGTCTGCTTTAGCCACAAGCTATAATCCTGGATAAACTAAACTGATCTCTGCTAACATCAATGGATTAGGATCCTGGGGGGGAAGAATCTTACCAAGTCTGAATCCTTGCCTTTATGATATAATTCTACTTCAAGAAATGCACCAGCATAACAAAGTTAAAAATGTTTTAAAACGCCACTGGTTAATAGAGCAATACTGCACTGGTGGGTCCTCTAAGGCAAAGGGAACAGGAGTTGCTATAGCAAAAGTATGCCCCCAGCAGGTATGTGATATTTTAACAGAAACAGATGGCAGCTACAATTTTGTAGATGGAGATTTTAAAAAACCTCATTGTGAGATCATGCTATTTGCCTAACAAAAAAATTGAAAAAAAATTCTCACTTGCTGGATAAACTGAAGGTGTTTGCTAAGGGATCCATTCTGTTTTCATTAAATATAACATTGGAATCTCTTCCTTAGTTAGACAGGCCCCCCACTAAAAAGAAACACACAAACCCTTATCCATCTTTACTTTGATGGCCTTATAAAACATACAGAGACGGAAATTCCAAAAGGCAGGGAATACACCAATCACTCAAGAGTTAATTAATGTCTATAGATGAATAGGTCACATTTGGGTGCCAAATGATTTAATGGACAAAATCAAAGATATAGCTATCTGTAGTATCTGGTCTTATCCTAAATCAATAAGCAGGCTTTATGTATGAATTGAGAAAGCTTTTGTGAAAGATTAGTCAGTATGCAGGGAACAGTTTCACTTTTTTGAACACCTCTCACCCCTCCCAGCTCTTTCACCCTCACATTCCACACTCACACACCAGTCCGTACCACTCTGCTGGTTCTTCTTCGTGGTCTCTGTGCCTCAAAAATTAGGAGCTTTCGTGCCTGCGCGGTAGCGTTAGGAAGATTCTAGAGCTCGTTAGCTTTGGCGGGAACCCATCCCCCACACCGGTGCTGCGCATGCTGCTCCCGCCTACTAACGGTCTCTCCTCAGTTCTTTCTTGTCCGCCTCAGCGTACAGAAGGTTCTGCTTGTTGGCTTGCTTTTCGATTCTGCTTTTGGTGTTTTTCGACTTCGGATTTGGCTTTTGACTACCCCTCACAGATTTTGGACTTGGCTTTGGTACTTTCTCAATCGGTTTTGACCTTTTTCTGGCTTTGATGACTATTTCGGATCTCGGACTGTGTTTGGCATTCTTGGACTCTTGTTTTCTTTGCCTTGCCTCCGGTTTATGTCGGCTCTCTTTAAACGCTGCGCCTCCTGTGGAAGGAAGGTCGCTCTCTCTGACCGACACTCTAAGTGCCTGATTTGTTTGGGTGAGGGGCACAACGTTCAGGCCTGCCCTATTTGCAGAGAGTTTACACACCAGACTCTCCGTAACAGGGCGGCAAGGCTTAAATCCCACTGTTGGGAGGAATCTCTTCGCGTCCAGAGACCCGAGACGATGGCCGAGAAACGCCCGCCTTCTTCTTCTTCGGCAGCAGCGGCGGCTGCCGTGCCCTCAACCTTGTCGGTATCGGTACTGCGCTCAGTACCGATAATGAAGTTGCCGAGGATACCGAAGATCTCGGCAACTCGGGCACGTGAGGACACTGTGGGCTCGCAGGCCTCAACCTCCTTCTCCAGGCTGCTGACTGCGGCCCAGAAGTAGCGCCCCGCCACCGAGGGCGTGGGGGAGAAGAAGAAGAAGAAGAAGAAGAGAAAGGAGAAGCGGCGCTCTTCACCGACGGTGGTGCAACCCCCGACTCCACCACCCACCCGGGAACCTCAACCGATGGAGCTCCCTGAGGAAGAGGAGCCTCCGGAGGAAGAGGAAGTCTTCGAGGTGTCAGACGAGGAGCAGGTCGTGCAGGCCTCGCCCCCTCAACCGCCCAAGCTGATCGCGGAGATCACTTCGCCGAGTCGCCGTCCACCCTCGGCAGAACGCCAAGAGGAGGCTGTGGTCAGGCAGCACCCAGCCTCTCGACGCGACAAGTCCTGTTCGCCGGAGCAGCGGGCCAGGCCTCCATCCCCGCGATATCGGGAGATGTGCCTGGAGAGGCGTCGCTCGGGCGAGAGCACCTACTCTCCTGCCTATCTAGGGAGGTACGCCCAGGAGCAGGTGTGGCACAAGCCGGCCAGCTCATACTATTCGTATTCGCCATCATACAGTGACCGGTACCATCCAGATCCAAGGTACTGGTCACCTCGTCGCAGGTCTCGCTCACCACCGTGGGAGGCTCACTACCCCCGCTATGAGAGGTCACCGCTGCGTCGTTCGCCGAGTCACCGTCGGTCCCGGGAGCCCTCACCCCTCTACAGGGCTGTTTCTCCACCACCGCGGACGACGGCCACAGCTACCCGCCCGACGCCACAGCCCACCGTGGCCCAGCCGGCGGTAGCTGCGACTTCTACCATGCAGGTGGCACACCGCCCTAGGCCCGCGGTCGAGCCCCTGCAGGTGACTCCGATACCGGCCACGACATCGGCCGCACCGGTACCGACGCAGCCTGCAGCTCCAGCTGTCACCCTGGCACCTCCGGCCCGTAGGCCGGCCGAAGAGAAGGAGGCGGAGAGGTCGCCATCACCGTCCGGCGACTCTTACGACTCGGACTCTGACTCTGCTGAGTCCACCCCTTCTTCTCACAAATCCCCACCGCTGGGGTTTGGGGAGCCAGGCCCGGAGTCTGCACTGGAGGACGTACGCCAGTTTTCTGTTATCCTCCTCCGGATGGCCACAGCCCTTGGCCTAAAGGTGACCGAACCTGCTCCACAAGCCCAGGACCCAGTCTTCCAGTACTTGGAAGCCCGCCCACCATCGGCCGCACCTCTGCCGTTCCTACCAACCCCAGTAGAAGCGATGAAGCAGCCGTGGGCGAAGCCGGCGTCAGCACAGCCTATCCCACATAGGCTAGAGCATCTCTACAGGACCCTGAAGGAGAACGCGGAGTTCCTCTTCAATCATCCTGTACCGAACTCTATTGTGGTCGAGTCGGCTCAGACGAAAGGGGGCAACCGAGCGCATACCACCCCTCCGGACCGTGAAGGACGGAAGCTCGATGCCTTCGGCCGAAGGTTCTATTCGGCATCGTCCCTGGTGGCCAGGACGGTGAACACGATGCCATGCCTGGCGGCCTACCATCTGAACCTCTTTGACCGACTCGCTCCACTCCTTGCTGACTTGCCGGAGGAGTCACGCGCCTCAGCCACACAGATCTTTGGTGAGGCCGTTGTGGTGGCTACACAGCAGATCGCCACTTCGAGGCACGCCGTGGAGGCTACCTCGAGGGTGATGGTCGGTGCCGTAGCCCTCCGACGCCGTCTTCTGGGCTTCAGGAGGACAGCCGTCGACGGATTGAAGATCTTCCGTTTGACGGCGAAGGGCTCTTCCACACCTCCACTGACGAGGCCATGGATCACCTCTTCAAGGCCCGGCTGACAGCGAAGAAGATGGTCATCAACCAGCCTGCCCAGTCTCGCCGCTCTTTCCAGCCGAGGCCTACGTGGAGAAGGTCCTCCTCTTCATCGGCGTACCAGCCGCAATCCCCGCGGTCGACCGCGTCAAGGCCGTCGACATCTTCGGCTTTGAGGAGGCTTCCCAGACGACGCCCATCTTCGTTGTCCAAGAAGTCGTCCTCCGGAGCGAAGTCCCGGTTTTGACGGCCTTCGCAGGACTCCAGCCGTGCCATCCTTCGCCCTTCCGGTAGAACTGTTCCACCACCCGAGCCTGGCCAGGCACCTCGACTGCTGGCGGGAGATCACTGCGGACTCCTGGGTACTTACCATCATCCGCCTGGGGTACGCCATCGAGTTCCAGGATATTCCGCCATGGGGTGTCTACTACTCCACCCCGGCCAGCTCGACTCTACTGGAGGAGGTCCAGTCCCTCCTTGAGAAGGGAGCGATCGAGAGGCTCCCGCTTTCAGCCAAGACCACCGGCTTCTACTCGAGGTACTTCACAGTGCCGAAGGTGGACGGATCCCTGCGGCCCATCCTAGACCTCCGAGGGGTGAACAAATACATCCGCCCCAAGAGGTTCAAGATGGTCACGCTGCCGTCGATCCTCCCCTTCCTTCGCCAAGGGGACTGGTTTGCATCCATGGACCTCAAAGACGCCTATTTCCACATCTCGATCCGCCCGCAGCACAGGAGATACCTTCGGTTCGCAATCGACGGCACCAGCTACCAGTACCGGGTGCTGCTGTTCGGACTTTCCACCGCACCGCGGGTGTTTACCAAATACATGGCTCTGGTCGTGTCCTTCCTGCAGACAAAGGGCGTCTCGGTCTACCCTTACCTGGACGATTGGCTATTGGTGGCGTCATGCAGACAGAAACTGTACAGGGACATTCATTGGACTTTGTCTCTTCTCACTCGGCTCCAACCCCAAGAAGTCCCATCTCGAGCCCACTCGGGTTCTCGACTTCATCAGGGCGACCCTCAACTCGGTATTGGTGAGGGCCTTCCTCCCAGACGAGAGGGCGCAGACGCTTCGTTGGACGGCGTCCGCTGTCTTCGAGGACTCGACGGTGTCAGCGAGGAGGATCCAACAACTCCTCGGCTACATGGCCTTGACCACCGCTGTAACCTACCTCTCCAGGTTACGCGCTCAGCCACTCCAGCACTGGTTCGTCAGGGCCTTCGATCCACTTTGGGATGACCAGCGCCGCCGATACCGCCTGCCCCAACAGGTACGCCTGTCGCTCCTGTGGTGGCAGTCGTACAGGAACCTTCTTTCAGGCATGCCGTTCTGCGAACCCAGGCCGTCGGTCATGGTAACGACGGATGCCTCGCTCTTCGGCTGGGGAGTGCACACCGGAGATCTCTGGGTCCGAGGCCGGTGGATGGACGACAAGCTGTTCCTCCACATCAACTCTCTCAAGCTGTTGGCGATCCACAAGGCCCTGAGAGCGTTCCAACACCTGGTCACGGGCCGCACGGTGTTGATCCTCACCGACAACGTGACGGCGGTCTGCTACGTGAACAGGCAAGGAGGGACGCACTCCACCACACTGCTGGGCATTGCCCTCGAACTCTGGAACTGGTGTGTCCCACTCCGGATACACCCTGTGGCGGTTCACTTGGCGGGGCAGGAGAACACCACAGCGGACGTGCTCAGCAGGGACACCACTTCCCACCACGAGTGGTCCCTGTCCGACGAGGCCTTCCAGATGCTTCGGGACCGATGGGGCGAGCCGACCATCGACCTCTTCATGACCAGCGAAGTGCCGCCTGTTCTGCTCGAGGGCCGGCCACGATCGCCGCTCCATCGGCGACGTGTTCCAGTTTCCGTGGGATGAAGGGCTGATCTACGCCTTCCCTCCGTTCCCGCTCCTGGGCTGCGTGATCGCGAAGATCATCGCAGACCGGGTGGACGCGATCCTTGTGGCACCGTACTGGCCGAGGCAGCACTGGTTTGGACCCCTGATCGAGGCCGCCCAGGGCAGGACTCTCAGGTTTCCCATGGTACCGGACCTGCTGTCCCACTCAGACGGACTGGTGTTGCACCCGGACCTGGCAGTGTTGGCCCTCCGTGCCTGGAGGATATCGCCCTAGACGACCCGGCCATCGGGAACGTCTTGACAGTGGCCAGGAAGGAGTCCACACGAAGGAACTACCACTACAAGTGGCAGTGCTTCGTGGCCTTCGCCGAGGAACGTCGAGAGCCGGTATCGCCTGTCACCCTGTGTACCGTGCTCCACTTCCTCCTCCATCTCCGGCAACAGGGCCTGGCCTTCCCGTCACTCAAGGTCTACCTCGCCGCGATCGTGGCATACCAACCGCCACGATCCCCGTCAGCCGCTCTCTTCAGGGACGGTACTCTCAAGCAGTTCCTGAAGGGCTTGCAGCACCTCTACCCGCCGGTATCGCCACCGCTACCGCTGTGGTCGCTGTCATTGGTGCTGTCCCAGCTGACGAGGCCGCCTTTCGAGCCCATGGCCACGACAGACAACAGACTGCTCGCGATGAAGACCACGTTCCTAGTGGCCGTCACCTCTGCCAGGCGGGCGGGAGAGTTGACGGCGCTACGGTGCGATGAACCATACTTGGTCTTTCATCGGGACAAGGTGGTCCTCCGGTCTGTCATCTCCTTCCTGCCGAAGGTGGTGTCCAGCTTCCATCTGAGCCAGGACATCATCCTGCCAGCCTTCTACCCGGACCTGACGACATCTCTGGAGCGGTCCCTCCACTCCCTGGAAGTGCGTCGGGCGCTGGCCTTTTACAAAGACAAGACTGCAGCCTATAGACAGACACCCCACCTGTTTGTCTGTTATGGCAGGTGCCGGAGAGGCCACAAGGTATCCACCCAGCACTTCTCTAAGTGGGTGGTAGACTATTCACCTGGCGTACGAGCTTGCCAGGAAGCCTCCGCCAGACCTGCTTCGGGCCCACTCCACCAGGGCCATGGAGACATCTGCTGCCGTCCTGCGAGGCGTCGACCTGTTGGAACTCTGCCGTGTGGCGACCTGGTCCCAGCCGTCGACCTTCGTGCGCCACTACAGGCTCGACTGCCATTCCAGGAGAGATGCCCGGTTTGGACGTGCTGTGCTGTCTTCTGTGCTCTAGGATCTGGGACCTGACCCACCATCCTACTGGTAAGCTACACAGTCTCCTAATGTATGAGGCACCGAGACCACGAAGAAGAAGAACAGGTTGCTTACCTGTAACTGTGGTTCTTCGAGTGGTCATCTGTGCCCTCATACATCCCCGCCCTGCCTTCCCCTCTTTTTCAGGTCCCATCTGCTTCGGCGGACCAGAACTGAGGAGAGACCGTTAGTCGGCGGGAGGAGCATGCGCAGCACCGGCGTGGGGGAGGGGTTCCTGCCAAAGCTGAGCTCTAGAATCTTCTGAATGCTACCGTGCAGGTGCGAAAACTCCTAATGTATGAGGGCACAGATGACCACTCGAAGAACCAGTTACAGGTAAGCAACCTGTTCTTACCACTGTTGTGGAAGCCATGAAGTCAAGGAGGATCTATACTGACCTCACTCTGATGTGTCTCGTATGGTGAAAACTGAAGACCATCTTGAGTAACTGCTCTCATCTGTTGGTCAGAAGAAAGGCAACCTTGGACTGGGTGTCCAGGACTGCGCCTATGAATTTGATCTACTGGCAGGGGACAAGGTGAGACTTCTGGTAATTGATCACTAGACTGAGAGCATTAGAAAATTTATGGTAGAGTTGACATTTTGAAGGAGGTGATCTTGAGAAGGAGTGACTAGGAGCCAAGTGTTGATGTAAAAGAAAAGGATGATGCCTTGTTGGTATAACACAGCTGCTATTACTGCCATACATTTGGTAAACACCCTGGGAGACATACCGAGACCAAAAGGAAGGACTCAAAAGCAATATATGTTTCTGCTTACCACCAAAGAAAGAAACCTCCTGTGTTTGAGGCCTGATGGAAATGTGGAAGAAACATCTTTCAAGTACAATCTCTTTTCTGTAGGGTGGTAGGATAGTCACCACTCTGAACTACTTGGGCCTGATGTAAGAGTTCACTCCCTAGAGGTCAAGGATGGGGTGTAGGCCCCCGTTCTTCTTGGATACCAGAAAGTACCAGGAAGAGAAGCTGTAGCATAGAGAAGAAAGTAGAACATGTTGTATGGCTCCTTTCTGAAGTATCAGTCTCTTCTTTCAGCACTGGCAATGGATGAGTAACACGGGGGGGTAGCCTTCAAAATTCTATGGTGTATCCCGACTGTGATGTCGAGAACCCACATGTCTGATGTGATAGAGGCCCAAGGAAGGTGGTTTTTGCTTAGTCTGTGACTAAATGGACAATCATGAAGTGGTGCTGAAGGTGACGCGACAACATGGAGATTCAGCAGAGTGGTTTTGAAGATGGTGGAAGTTAGTGAGACAGAACTGGTAGCAGACGTGTTGAGAATGGAGGTACTGTCCAAGTGACCATCAAACATGGCACTTTGAACTGTCAGACTGCCTTTTCTTGCATTGCGAAGTCCTGTATCTAGCTGTTGGGGGCCTGCAAGAAGACAGCTGTTGAGATGTTGCTTGAGAAGATCATTGTCTTGTTGGTATAAGGGTATATGTGTGTTGAATAGATTGCAAGAAACAACAGTTATTGATATCTAGAGGAATACTGCTGTGGCTGAATTCCAAACTTTTTTTTCTGTGGTCCTCATCTTCTGCTTGTATTCCAACTTCTCATCTGTGGATGAGTTAAACAGGCCTGCTTCATTGAATGGAAGATCTTCAACTCTAGCTTTAGCCTGCTAAGACCCAAAGAATGCAACCAAGCTTGGTATCAAAGGGAAATAGCTCCAGCTAGGTTCTTACAACTGAAGTCAGCTATGTGTTGTGCTGTTGTAATCTGCTGGGCCTCTCCAAACAACATAGTTGCTATCCTCCTATCTTCTTTGGGAAGGCAATCTAGGTAGGTTTTACTTTATTCCAAAAGAATTGCTGGTATGCTCCCATGTATGTGTTATAATTCAAAATCCAAAACAAGAGAGCTGCGTTGGAATAAAACTTCCTACCTAGAGAGTCCAGTTTCTTCCCTTCTTTGTTAGAGGGGTGGGATGTAGCCTCTAGGACTTTCTGACCAGGGCTTCATCAACAGTTATAGAGTTCGCTTTGGGATGCTGCACCAGCCATTCTTCTCCCGTATCAACCATCTTATAAAGAGATTCTAACTTCTTTGATGTGGACAGGACCAAAGAAGGAGACTCCCAGGACTTGTCTGAGACATGGACTAGGTAAGGCAAGAGAGGCAAGGAGGCTGGTGTAAGTGCCTGGTCCTGAAGCTGAAAAATAGGTTCCGAACGGTTTCTCTTTGGTGCTCCACCTGGAGATTTAAGGATGAGGCTGTTCATAATATTTGGTCAGCAAAGGACCATACATCATCAGTTGGAGAGATGGGGTCACAATCTGCAACCTCATGAAGAGGCTGTGCAGGATCAAATACAACTCTTGAGAAGTAGTAGCTGAAGCCAAAGGAGATAGTGATGGTTGCCAGTAAGTATCAGGTGTGATGACAATATGCCTGGCTTCTGGGATTGGCTCAGCAGAAGGCTGTGTAGTGTCAGTACATGAAACCTACAGGGTGATGGAGGTAGCAGAAGCATCCCATCTACATCTTTTTTGGCAAGAGCATTTAATGCATCATTAGCATTTAATGACAGTTGCTGAGGCCATAAAACAGATAGACAAAACTTGTAAGTTGTTCAATAGACCATGAGTGAAGACCAAAGACCAAGAACCAGATACCAAAGCTAAAATACTAAACAACTTGAAAAATCGTAAATATGAGCTGAAAAATTGGAAACCATTAACCATAGACCATGAGGAAAAGCTCTGAAGAAAGCCCCTAATGGTGCTACTGCCACTGGGGACAAAAAGGAACTGAGGGTTTTAGCAGGAAGGTGCCTCAGGGGACAGAGCAGGGTTCCCACCAAAACCCTTGTTCCAGAGTGTTCTGAAGGTTCTGAACAGTGCACTTGCCCCATTTGTGAGCCACAGAGATCATGAAAAATCAAAATTATTCACAATTCTGTTAGATGGGGCAAGAGGAGCACCATTTTGTCTTTGGATGATTAAAAGTATTTTTTTCAGGTACAGTGGCTCTCTGGTATATTGAAAAAAATGGATTTTGTGATTATGACAGCTCATACTGAATATGCAAGGTTATGGAAAATAGAACAGATATCTACAGTAGAGCAATGGTGGGCAACATTAATTGAAAACTGCAATGCAGACATAGTTGGTCAGAGATTAAAAGAAAAATCAGATGATGATATCTTTAAAGAATGGCGAAATGTATTAGATATGAAGGGGGTTTTGTCAAGTAATAATTCATTATCCATGCTAACAGGTTAAATAAAAGTAGATAAACAGAGAAATATTATGGAATATGTAAACTGAGTTTGAAATGCAGGAACTATCTTGATAATGTAATCGATTTATTGCGATGCATAAATATAACATGACGATGATATAACAGTTTATGTAATCCAGTGAGAAGTGGGAGGAAACTGTAACAATTCAGTAAATGTACAATGAAGAATGTATGTTTTATATGTTGGAATTACAATAAAATTGTTATAAAAAATGGATTTTGCAACCCCTTTTGTTAATCTCAGAAATGATTATACCAATTCAAAGGCCTATGTTTATGCCAACTGTGGGGACTCAAAGGCATTTCAAATGGAAAGGGGTACCAGGCAGGGATGTCAACTATCACTCTTATTTGTTCTGGCTTTAAAGAAGCTAGCTACATATATTAGATTATCCTCACTGATTGTAGGAATTCAGCTCAATGGTAAAGAGCATAAATTGAACCTTGTAGATGCCTTTTTTTTCAAACTCCCACAATTGCTATAGTTGAACTAAATGACATTTTAGATTTTTTTTTACCACAATCAAAGGATTTAAAATTGATTATATGAAATCCAGATTATTCTGCATAAATATTCTCCATCAGCAGCTATCTTTTCAGATGAAGAACAAGGTTCTTTGCAATGTCAGTTTTAAATATTTAGGGATCACTAAATGCCCAGCCCAACTTTTTTAGAGAGGTCATAAACTAATTATACAGTGGATAAAACTCACGCTAAAGTAATAGTTGGCTTTACATCTGTCTATTTTAGGACAGATTGTATTAATAAAAAACTCTGTTTTACCTAATTTTTTTTTTAATGACAAAAGATATTAAGAATTTTATCTAAAACAAGCAAAAACCTTAGATTTCCGGTCAGTATTAGATACTTGCCAAGGTGATTGTAAAAAGATCTTAGTTTTTTTCATCTCAGATTAAGCAAATCATACAATTAATTAGAAATGATGGTTCAGTTCACTGGACTAATACAGAAGGAGGGACACAATTTTTGAATCAGAAACTGATGTTGATGGAAGAATATTCTACCCCAAAAATCTCATCCTTTATAAGAAATTCATACATGAAAAAGACTATTTTATGATGGAGCAAACGGGCTGAGTTATTTTTCCTCTGCCCTCATCCATAAGTTGTCTCTTTCCACGGGTTTGAGGCCAGACACTCAAAGCCTAGCACAGCATCAGAAAGCACACACACAACAGATCGTTTATCTAGCAAAGATTTATTTAATGGATCATACATTAAAACAAGTGTTACTGAAGAAGGAATTGCCTAATACTAATATTACTTAGCTGGATTTGGTAAGACTGAATCATATAGCAAATGATAGGGTAAAATGGTAGTGTCCTACAGCACAACTATCAGAATTTGAGTTGATTTGTATTATTTCCCAACTAGTAACAAGGTATCTCATTTCCAAAATCTATAATTTATTAAATACAGTGAACAACACATGAACTAAGGCATCCTGGGAAACAGATCTAAATTTGAGGCTATTCCAGATGAGACTTGTTATGGACTAATCCTTTCTTTTTATTCCATCTCTGCAAATATGAGGAAAAGACTGTTAATATAGAGATGGCATTACTTTCCCGCAAAACTTTACTATGGAAAGATGTTCACCTGACTTGTTAGAGGGGATGTGGGGAATGAAGCATGCTCGTACGCATGTGACTGGATTGCCCAAAAGTGCAATTTTGGGCAAGTATATTCTGGAACAATGTATTATAAAAGAAAAGACTGTAAGAAGAGACTAATTGTTCTTTCTTTTTTTCTGGATAGTAATGCATTGTTATATAACAAATATTTACTTCACAACTTGTTTGTTGCACATAAGCAAATCACCCAAAATTGGACATAGGCAATCAATGTGAACATTTTACATATGGTTCCAAGGAGTTCTGGACCTGACACTGTATGAGAAACTAACCATGAACATAAGGTATGTCAAAGGAGAAACCAATGAGAACAAGGTTATTGAAAAATGTTTTCAATTTATTGACTAAACAAGGATGGACTTTGTACGATCCTATTACACCAGTAGGAATTTTGGAAAGACTAACAACATAATTACACTAGACTTATGAGAGAACCCTTAAAGATACTCCTGACCAGCTGGACTTCGGCAGAATCTTTAAAGTGCATTTATAATGCCTATGTGTCAACTATTTACTGTATAGACCCATAAGCTGTCATTCTTGATGTTCTAAGATGTTTTCAATAAAATCAAAACTTACAATTAGAAAAAAAAAAGAAATGGATTAAAAAAACTTGTGTAAGAATGTCCTTAACTGAAGTTGCATGTGGTGATTTACATTAAAAATTCATAAATACATACTTGACAGCCTAAATTGAGAGACAGAAATGACCATCTGCTTTACTTATACCTTGTATTAATGTCATTTAATTTTTCTGTTCCAATGTAAAACAGAAAACTTCCCATTCAATGTAGAATGTTTCTTCTGTCTTCCAGATTTCACGGTGGAAAACCAAGAAATCATTTTCCATATCCAGAAGCACTAATCTCTTCTTTAAACCATATAACTTCTGATGTTCTCCATGACTGGAGGCTAACACAAAATGACCAGGATGGACTGGAATTAAATTCCAGTTAAGAAAATTTGAGACAATAGTCTTGGCTACATAGCTCTTGGCTTCAGAGAGATTGCGGACACTGATTTACAGCATACTGACTTCATGACTTCACATTCTGGAAAAAACTGCTTTTTATCTCCTCAAAATAGAACACTCTCAAACATATTCGCAGTAAGTTCAGTGTTACGTTTATAAGCAGGAACAGCAAGTGCTGACCTTTCAAAGGATTTATAACTTTTTATTTATATTAAACATGAAGACTTTTCAAGACTTCTACTAAATTTCAGAAATCATCAATACTGTTGCTTGTTTACAACAGATTGGGTATGACTGGAGTTTTCTTTCTCTAGATCTCTCCTCAGTAGCTTCCACTTCAGCTGCATTTGATTCTTAATTCATTTCACTCAAAGCTTGAGCAAATGCATGAATATCAATATCTAGGGGAGAAGAAAATTAATGTCAGTTCAACGTTGGTTTAAATAAAATAACGTACATTAGTAAAAAATATATCATTAAATGCTGACGTTAGTTTTGTCCATGCCATCTTACTTCCAACTGCTATGTACTATGAAGGCTGGACAGTGAAGAAATCTGATAGGAAGAAAATTTGAAATGTAGTGCTGCAGAAATCTTCTATGGAGCCTGTGCACTGCTAAAAACACAAATAAATGGATCCTAGTGCAAATGAAGCCTAAACTCTCCCTAGAAACCAAGATGACTAAACTGAGACTGTCATACTTAGGACGTATCATGAGAAGACATGACTCACTAGAAATAACAATAATGTTTGGGAAGATAGAAAGTAGTAGTAAAAGAGACTACATTACTGATGGATGGACTCAATGAAGGAAGCCACTGTCCTTCATCTAGAATAGTGGTTCTCAACCTGTGGGTCCCCAGATGTTTGTGGACTTCAGCTCCCAGAAGCCCTGAGCATTGACCATAGTGCCTGGGGCCTCTGGGAGCTGAAGTCCACGAACATCTGGGGACCCACAGGTTGAGAACCACTGATCTAGAAGAGCTAAGCAGTGCTGTTGATGACAGACTGGCTTGGAGGTCTGTCATTCATAGGCTGTCATAAGCTAAAGTCAACAACAGTTAACAAAATTAATTCCAGAACAAACTGTGCAAATAAATGTAAGATAAGGAGTTGGCGAATTTTTTGATCCACAGGGCTACATGTAGCCTGACTGGTGGGGTGGCAGTCATACACATGGGTGGACAGCCACTTGGATGGGATTCTTGAAGGATACTTCCACCAAGAGTAACTACGCAATGGCAGATGAATACTTCCACCCCATGTATAGTTCCAACTTTCTTTCCAGTCTCTTAATACCCTATTCAACCAGGAAGAAAGTAAACATAATTGTAAGATAAAATGCATTTTATATGAAAATTCACTGCTGACACTGCTACACTACACTGTATTTCCCAAAGTAACTTTTTGAATGTACAGAAAAATGTATAGAAAAAACTAATGCATGTTTCCCAAGATTTTTGCAACTTCTTTCATCTAATTATCTAATTAGCCAGCCAATAACTGCAAATTTATTGCTTGAGATTCTAACAGTTTAACTGAGGATACAAATAGCCACCATATATTCTTATTCATAATATGATTCATATGTAAACGTTCAAATACCTGCACATATTTCCTTAATCTTCACTGCCTAACAATCATCTGTTGTGTTCAGAAAGAAAATGGCTATTGTGACACTGATAAAGTTGGATTCTCTTTTCTGTTCTTGGTACCTAGTCATATTGCAGTTTTTTGATCATGTGCAGTCCTCTCTACAGCGGGCAATCTATGTTCAATGTCATGATCCAGTTTCCTTTGTATTAATCTAATCAAGATTTGAAGATGAAATAATTCATGCACTTACTTTGAAGGCCTGGATAATGGGGTAGCAGCTCTTGAAGCATGCTTGCCAATGTAGCTGCATCTTTTCCTTGAAGTTGGCTCATAATATCAGCAGTAAGACCGCACATTGTATTATGCACTTCTGTATTCTGCTGCTGGTACAGAGGGCCTCCAGAAAAGGAGGAGTACGATCCCAGATCATCATCAAGGTCAGATTTTGAGTAGTCAGTTTGTTGTGCCCAATCAGGTTCATTACTTTCAGAAGAAAAGGAAGAATCAGGCATCTGATTTTTATTATCAGGCCCATGATGATACCATGATGAGTAAGTTGTCTGGTATCTTCTTGGAGGAGGGTATGAGACAGGAGTAAGAGAACATGTTCTTGAATCATGTGAATTCCTAAAACTGCCCAGTTTTTTTAGCTTACTCTCTGCCATTTGTTCAATGGGTATTTGACTTCCATCTCCTTGGAAGTCAAGTACTTCATCTTCCATCTCCTCTATGCAACTGCTCTGGGATGTTCTGAAGCAGAGAGACTTTTCTTTCGCTGGTGCTAAATGGGAATAAGCAGAAGCAGATTGGTTGAATTGCTTCATCCACTCAATTCCAGTACCAAAGCCTCCTGGTTGAAGTGCAAATGAATTCTCAAGAGCAGGCACCGTTGCAAGATCTTTACAACTCAGGTCATAGGAAGAAGTTTCCCCCATCCTTTGGTAAGTGTATGAGTTAGTAGGGGTGGATGAAACACTTGGTGCATGCTGTAGCAGTGACTGTAATTGTGCAAGTTCATTAGTCAGGAATGCATGATTCCAACTGTCTCCTAGGGAAAAAAACAGACATGAAATAATACAAAGATTGAAAGGCTACTACTATAGATCATATTCACTGACACTCTTCCAGAATTCCTGGAAGGTACAAACCTGTATCTTCCAAAAGGACTGAGCTGGGCAAGACTTCTGTTAAAATGTGATAATTCTGTTTCCATAAGAATTTACACTGGACATGCCTCCTCTGATCCACTTCAACGGAAGCAATTAAAACTAAATGTAGGAGAGTTTGCATTGATTTTTCTTGACACGGAAAAGGCTTTTGATAATGACTCTTGGTTATTTATACAGCGGATATTGAATGAATATAACTCAGGGGAGGATTTTTATAAATGGATTGATAAGATTTATCAGAATCAATCTGCAAAACTGTTAATAAATGGGGACACATCAGCAAGCTTCTCCACAACAAAAGGGGTGAGACAAGGATGTCTGCTGTCTCCATTAATTTTTATTGAGGTTTTGGAAATTTTGTTAGATAAATGAGGGCTCAGAGATACAAGGTCTGAAAGTTAAGAAAAGAGAATTGAAATTAAGAGCCTTCACCAATGATGTGGTCATCTTTCTAGAAGACCCAAAGGATTCAATCTTAAAATTGTTGGAAATCTTACAAGGATTTGGTCAGGTGGCAGGATACAGAATCAATAAAGAGAAGACAGTAATAATGACAATGAACATGATGAAAAAGCAGCAAATGGAATTGGAAAAAATATCAGAATGTCAATTAACTAACAAAATTAAATATTTAGGAATAACTATTACAAAGAAAAATCAAGAAGAAGAAGAAGAAGAAGAAATCAAAACAAGAAGAAGAAATCATTAATGACAATTTAAATTCTTCACAGGAAATGGCAAAAACGAGAAGGAAACAAAGAGAGAGACAGGAGTACGTAGACCAAAGACAGAAAGAAGAAATAGAAGGAGAACAAGAGGAGGAGACGGAAAAAGAAGGAAAGGCAGCAGAAGAAGAATTGAACTCTACTGATCTTGAAATAGAAGAAAAAATAGAAGAAACAGAAGAAACCGACGAGTGAACAAGAAATTACAGGTAAGAATGAAATTGAGAATATTGACTCGGAATGTTCGTGGAATAAACTCTTCATATAAAAGAAAGTGCATATTTCATCATCTAGAAAAATTAAACGCAGATATAGTGGCAATACAGGAAACTCACATCAAAAATAAAGATTTAAAATATGTTAGGAACCCTAAATTAGGACAGTCTTTCTCTTCATCAATAGACAAAAAGAAAAAAGGAGTAACCATATATGTAAGTAATAAATATGAAGCAAAACAGGTGTTTAGTGATGAATTGGGACATTGGATAGTTGTCGAAGTAACAATAAAAGGTTTTAAGTTAATGGTAATAGGAGTATATGGGTCCTTAGAAAATAAAAGTAGATTTTATTTGAGACTATTAGAAAGACTGTTAGAATTAGAAGTGGATAATCATAAGATGATTATGTTGGGGGACTGGAATGGGGTATTAAACCCACTCTTGGATAGGTCAAATATTAAAAATAAGAAAGATGCCAGTAGAAAGTATCACGGGAAACTCCCGAAAACCTTTTTCGATTTACTTGATCAGTTAGCATTAGTGGAGGCTTGGAGAAAGGTAAATGGGGAAAAAGAAGAATATACTTATTTTTCGGAGCAATTTAAGTCATGGTCCAGATTAGATATTTTTTTTTGTCGACAGAGTTGATAAAAAATATAGGGAAATTGGAAGTACTACCCAGAATGATTTCGGACCACTGCCCAGTCTTAATAATCATCAATCAGGGGAAGAAAAGCTACAATTGGAGGCTAAATGACAATTTGTTGAAAAACGAATTAGTGGTAGGGAAAGCAAAAGAAGAGTTAAAAAATTTCTTTGATAATAATCTAGATAAGGATCAATCAGAACAAATAGTATGGGAAACAAGTAAGGTGGTAATGAAGAGTTTCTTTATAAGTCAGCAAGCATGGATTACAAAGTGTAGGAAAGTGAAAGAAGTTAGGATACATGATGTTACAAGATAAAGAATTAGAATTAAAAAAGGATCCACAAAATCACAAAATATTAAAAGAACTACAGATATTAAAGAAACAATTGACGCTATTAATGACAAATGAAATAGAAAATAAAATGAAATATGCAAAACAAAGACAGTTTGAACACGCTAATAAGATAGGAAGATGGTTGTCATTTAGATTAAAGAAAGAAAAGGAAAAACGCTATATTAAGGGATTAAAGGAGGGTCAAGATACCTTTCATCAACAAGATAAGATTAAAAATATTTTTGTTAAATATTTCGAGGAACTGTTTAAAAAAAAGTACAAGAAAAGGAACAAGAAATTAAGATGATGGAGTTCTTGGAACGGACAAAGATAATTAAAATCTCAGATAATCAAAGAGAGAGTTTAGATAACCCAATAACATCACTAGAAGTTAAGAAGGCAATTAGGAAATTGAAAGTGGAGAAAGCCACAGGACCTGATGGTTTCATGGCACTATATTATAAAATATTTCAGGAATTGACACCCTTGCTAGTTCAAGTTCTAAATTCAATCAAAAATAATACATTTCCAAATACATGGAAGGAATCAAATATAACTTTGATCCCCAAAGAAGGGAAAGATCCAATGGATAAAAGAAATTATAGACCAATTGCATTACTGAATACAGATTATAAAATACATACACAGATATTAGCAGATAGGTTAAAGGGAATATTAGAAAAATGGATTAATGAGGATCAGAATGGATTCTTACCAGGAAGACATCTGAAGAATAATATAAGAATAATTATGGACACGATAGAATATTATCAGAAATATAATAAAAAACAACTGGCTTTAATTTTTCTAGATGCCGAAAAAGCTTTCAATAACGTTAATTGGCCATTTATGTTCGCGATAATGAATAAAATGGGAGTGGGAAATAGGTTTATGGAATGGATAAAAGCCATATATAACGATCAAAAGGCATGCTAAATTATAAATGGGGAAAAACAAAACAATTTGGTATGTATAGAGGTACAAGACAGGGATGCCCTCTTTCACCTTTGTTATTTATTATTTGTTTAGAAGCTTTAAATAATAACATTAGAAATGAGAAGATGATAGGAGGAGTTAGAGTAAGTGGATATGGGATAAAAATACAAGCATATGCTGATGATTTAGTTATAATTTTGGAGGATCCTATGAATAGCATTAAAAAATTGATGGATGTCTTAGAAGAATTTGAGGATGTAGTGGGGTTTAGGGTTAATAAGGAGAAATCTCTGATAATGACTAAAAATATAACAGTAAAACAAGAAAATGAATTGATGGAAATCTCAGGATTTAAAACAACTAAGAAAATAAGATATTTGGGGATAATAATAACAAAAAATAATTCAGATTTATTTGATAATAATTATAAAAAGATTTGGGGTGAAATTACGAATGAAATGAAAAAATGGAATAAATTACTTCTCTCTATATTAGGTACAATTTCAGCAATCAAAATGAATATACTCCCAAAAATGATATTTTTATTCCAAAGTATACCCATAATACACAATGAGAAACCATTCAAAAAATGGGAGCAGGATCTGAGTAAGTTTATTTGGAACGGGAGAAAACCAAGAATCAAAATAAAATATGTAAAAGATATAAAAGAAAGAGGATCTAAAACTGCACTACGAAGCTTCAGCATTAAGTTGGATAAAAGATTGGGTGACACTGGAAAACCAAAAACTGCTAAATTTAGAAGGATTTAATTTATATTTTGGGTGGCACACAAACTTATGGTTTGATAAGCATAAAATCAATAGAGAATTTTTGGACCACTGCGTTTAGGAAATCAATCTTAAAAATATGGCTGAGAGTTAAAAATAAATTGTACATAAAGATGCCTTATTGGGTGTCCCCGCATGAAGCTTTTCATCGGTTAGAAAAGAATCAAATGGGGAAATGGATAACGTATAAAGATATAATTAAAAAAGAGGGGAGTAATATAAGACTTAAAAGTAGAGAAGAACTAATTGAAGAGGGGTATAGATCACATTGGCTTCTCCACAGGAAATTGGTCGAAAAATATAAAACAGATAATAAAGAATGGGGAATATCATTCGAGGAAACAGAATTGGATAAATTGATGAGAGTGGATGTTAAGCGCCCTATGAGTAAAATTTACAAGTTATTATTAAATTTGGAATTGGAAAAGGAAATTATAAAAGACAATATGATAAAATGGGCTCGAGATATAGGGTATTCAATAAAATTGCAACAATGGGAATGTGCATGGAAATTAAATCATGAATTTACAAGAAGCTATAATTTAAAGGAGAATTTTTTAAAAAAATTTTATAGATGGTATTTAACTCCAGTGCAGATTGCCAAGATGAAGAACAAAGTCAATAGCTAAATGTTGGAAATGCCAAAAAATTGGATCTTTCTTTCATTGTTGGTAGACATGTGATAAGGCGAGAGGGTTTTGGGGAAAAGTACATGAACAGATAATGAAACATCTAAAAATCAAGTTTCCAATGTTACCGGAAATATTTTTGTTAAATATATTTGAGCAAATAGATGTAAAGTTAAGAACGAAATACTCAAAAATTTTATGTTATATGACATGTGCAGCTAGAATTGTTTTCGCGAAGAAATGGAAGGATATAAATATACCAACAATAGAGAATTGGATAAATAAGTTATATGAACTGGCTGAGATGGATAAACTGACAAAACGATTAGAAAACAGGAATAATAGTGCATTTAAAGAAGAATAGGGAATTTTAGACCCCTTATGGGAGGAGTATTGGGGGAAATCAGCAATGTTGGGATTGTATGAATAAGATATAATATAACAACATAATGTATGGATTACAGCAGACACATGGCAGGCATAAAATAGCCAGAAATAAGATATAAGAACAGGAGAGAATAGGAGAAAGAGAAGTAAAGAATTTAAGAATTATTTGAATATTTGAATAAAGACATTTAAGACTTATTAAGAGTTAAATTTTATGGTAATAGAATATTTAAGTAATGGATATGATAAGCAAAAGGTAGAAGTTAAGAGTATAGAAATTGCTATAAAGAATAGGGGAATCTTATATATAGTAGCAGGATAGGAAAAAAAACAAGATGTAATTTACTCAATGGTGATAAAGAAAGAAGTCAAAGTATGTATGGAATTGAGCTGAAGGATGTATGTAAACGTTTTTTGTTTTGTTTTTTGGCGTCTTTTGTGTTAAAAATTTTGGTAAATTGTGTTTAATGTGTCTTTTTTTCTTAGTTTGTCTGTTTTGTGTTATGATTGTATGGTATTGTATACTGTATATTGTATTTGTATGTATGTATGTAATTATACGTTTGTACCTTTTTAAATGTGAATTTAATAATAAAATTTATTTTAATATTAAATTTTTTTTAAAAAAATCAAGAATTATTTGGAAACAATTATCAAAGAATATGGAAGGATATTAGAAGGGACATGCAAAAGTGGACCAAATTAAACTTACCATTTCTAGAAACAACTAATGCTTTTAAAATGTCTCTGCTACCTAAATTTATGTTTCTTTTCCAAAATCTACCAATAATTCGAAATGGGAGACTGTTTAAAGAATGGAAAAATGAGCTTTAAAAATTTAGTTGGTAAGGCAAAAAACCAAGAATAAGACTTAAAGTAATACAGGATGCAAAAGAGCGAGGAGGGTTGGAAGTGCCGTCCTTGAAGATGTATTATTATGCAAGTTGCTTAGACTGGATTAAAGATTTGATTATATTAGAGAAATCTACTTTAAAAGATCTGGAAGAAACTGATAACAGATTTGGATGGCATGATTACTTATGTTATAATAAAATAGCGGTGAACAAAGATTTTAATAATCATTGCATCTGGAAAACTTTATTAAAGATCTGGCTCCAAATAAAATAGAAATATTGTAGAAAACTCCCAACTTGGACATCCCCTCAAGAAGCTTATAAGATTACACCGACGAAGCAAGGAAAGCTTTTAACTTATCAAGATATAATATAATGGGAAAGAGACAACCCAAAAATGAAGTCAATAGAAGAGTTAAAAGCTGAAGGTCATGAGCTAAACTGGTTCCCTTGACGCCAGTTGAAAGAAAGGTACAAAATGGACCAAAAATTATATGGATTTGAAAGACAAGAAAATGAAATAGATCAAATGTTGAAGGAACACCAGAAGAAGGGAATCTTGAAGCTTTACAAATTATTATTAAAAAGGGACTTTGAATTTGAGTCAATAAAAGAGTCAGTGATTAAGTGGGTCCAAAATACAGGTCATCCAATCGAGTTAGAGGCATGGGAAAAAGTATGGAAAACAGACATAAAATTCACACCAAATTTAAATTTAAGAGAAAATTATTATAAAATGTTACACAGGTGGTATATGACTCCAGAAAGACTTCAAAAAATAACCAAAAACAGAGATGCAAAGTGCTGGAAATTTGAGGAAATTTCATATGTGGTGGACTTGTTCTAACGCTAAGAAATTTTGGAAAGGAATTCATGATGAAATTCAAAAAATTCCCGAAGTTAATTTTGAAATGGTACCAGAATTTTATTTATTGGATATATTAGGCCAGAAATGGGAGATTAAAAAACAACAGAAGATATTATTGTATTTGATTACAGCAGCACGGCTGACATATGCACAACGTTGGAAAGATAAAACAGATATTCAATTAGATGAATGGAAAATAAAAATGTTAAGACATGGTAGACACTGAAAAATTAGCTAACTCTCTTAAGAACAAAATGGTTCAAAATTTTGAAAGAGAATGGAAAAGAGTAATGCTTTGGCTACATTTGTAAATGTCTGTGGATTGAGTATATTGGCATTTGATAAGATATGTAAAGGAGAAGACAGATTCAACTGGAAACTTTTGATATTGAGAAGTGGGGGGGGAATAGAAGAATTATAATAATGATATACATATTTATATCTATACATGCTTTTATGTATTTTGAATAAAAAAAAACCAAATGTAGGAGTATTACAGTATTTGCTGGCACATAAGATGCACCAGAGTATAAGACGCACCTCATTTATGCAATAGCAAATATTATTTGTGGATGTATAAGACACACCAGTGTATAAGATGCACTCCATTTTCAAACAGTATTTTTTTTTGGAAAAAAAAAGTCTTATACACCAGTAAATACAGTGGAGTTTGACTTGAAGTAAGAGGACAGAAGGCCACAACATTTAGGCTGTAAGGATTTAGTTGGGAGTGTGTATCTTAATGACAAGCTTTTGATTAGGTAGGATGGTTATGAGGCAAAAGTCTATCAAAAGAAAAATGCGTATGAAACTTGAGACACATAAAACATGATATATGAATAACTAGATTTGTGATTCAGCTGAAGAAGACCAATTTAAACTGTCTGCTTAAACCACTTTTTCCCATTTATTAGTGAAGTTTTTCCTACAGCAAAGTACATACTAATTATATCTTCTAGAATGATGGAAACATATTACTTATAAATCAGAAAAAAATTAATATGATTTTTAAAACATCACTTACTCTTATCCAGCCTGATTTGTAGAATATATAACACAAAAGCACAGACTGAAAACTGAGGATATGCGTATAAAATATATCGACAGAAAATATAGACAACTTAAAATATCCATAGTTCAAATCAAAATATCAAATCATAGTTCAAATCAAAATCAAAATCAAAATTACACTACAATTTCATTTAGAGAACTCTGTTTCTCCAAGTTCTAGTCTTAAAACAGATATGATAGATCAAATGTCTGTGTAGCCCTCCACGACTGCCAGGCATCTTGTGTTTGTATGTGTAAGGTGAGCAGAGGGAAGAATGTAGTGGAAAGGGACAGAGCTGTCTTGATTTAGTCCAACAAAGACGACCACAGATACCACTTTGACAGTGTTAATGTTAAACAAATCTATTACCAGATTAAAAAACATGAATGAATTGTGATATAACGAAACCTGTATCTCATTTAGTTTCATCTAGAAAAAAATACTATAAATCTTTAAATGCAAGCAATGGAGCAAAGAACAGGTTGCTTACCTGTAACTGTGGTTCTTCGAGTGGTCATCTGTGCCCTTACACACTAGGAGATTTCGCGCATGCGCGGTACCGTTCAGAAAATTCTAGAGCTTAGTAGCTTGGCGGGAACCCCTCCCCCATGTATCCACTGAGCATGCTCAGCCCGCCGAGCAACGGTCTCTCCTCAGTTCTACAAGTCCGCTGAAAAAAGGGGACCTGAGAGTGAGGGGACGGTTGGGCGGATATGTGTAAGGGCACAGGTGACCACTCGAAGAACCACAGTTACAGGTAAGCAACCTGTTCTTCTTCTCGTGGTCTCTGTGCCTTACACACTAGGAGACTTTGTAGCTTACCAGAAGGACGGTGGGTCAGGTCCCTAGAGTACGGAGGCCAGCACCGCTCGTCCAAACCGGGCATCCCTCCTGGACCGAAAGTCCAGCCGATAGTGGCAGATGAAAGTCGAGGGCCCGGACCAGGTCGCCACTCGACAAAGTTCCTGAAGGTCCACACCTCGCAAGAGGTCTGCTGAGGATGCCACAGCTCTGGTGGAGTGTGGCCGAAGCAAGTCAGGAGGAGACTGCTTGGCCATCTCATAAGCCAGCAGAATCTGTCTGGGCCACCCACTTGGAGAATCTCTGGATGGACACCTTGCGGCCCCTGCGACAATGACCGTGGCAGACAAACAGGTGAGGGGTCTGCCTGTAGGCCACAGTCCTCTGAGTGTAAAAGGCCAGGGCCCTTCGAACGCCCAGGGTGTGCAAAGAACTCTCAAGAGGGATCATCGGGTTAGGATAGAAGGTAGGAAGGATGATGTCCTGGTTAAGGTGGAAATGAGAGACGATCTTTGGGAGGAAAGAAATGTCCGGGCAGAGAACCCCCTTATCCCGGTGAAAAACCAGGAAGGGGTCGTCAAGGCGTGGCGCTGTCAATTCGCTGGCACGCCTGGCAGAGGTGACAGCCACCAGGAAAGCAGTCTTAAGAGTCAGGAGCCTATCATCAACAGTGGCCATAGGCTCAAAGGGTGGTCTCGTAAGTTGAGAGAATACCAGAGATAGGGACCAGGGAGGCAACGGCAGTGATACCGGCGGGTATAGATGGTGAAGTCCCTTCAGGAACTGTTTCATCGTGGCATCCCGGAAGAGCGCTGCCGAAAGAGAGCCTCGGGGTTGGTAGGCCACAATGGCAGACAGGTACACCTTCAACGAGGAAAACGAGAGACCCTCTTGTTTCATGTGAAGCAAGAAGCGGAGCACGGTACTGAGAGCAACTGGCGATACTGTGTCTCCACGCTCCTCCGCAAAAGTCACAAACCGTCGCCACTTGTAGGCATAGTTGCGGCAGGTCGATTCCTTTCTAGCCGCAGTAAGGACGTCCTGGATAGTGGGATCGTCTAGGGCACTATCCTCCACGCATGGAGGTCCAGGAGAGGCAGGTCGGGATGGAGAATGAGACCGTCGGAATGAGACAGCAGGTTGGGTGCTGCCGGAAGCCCGAGTGGCCGTCCCCGAGAGGCCTCGAGCAGCGGGGCGAACCAATGCTGCCTCGGCCAGTACGGGGCGACTAGGATGGCGTCGGCTCGGTCCGCCAGAATCTTGGCGACCACCCTTCCCAGCAGGGGCAACGGTGGGAAATGCCAGGAGACCCTCTGTCCATCGGTACTGGAACGTGTCGCTGAGGGAGTTCGGTCCCCTGCCGGCTCTCGAACAGTACCGGCGACACTTGGCATTCGACACCGTGGCGAAGAGATCGATGTCGGGATCGCCCCAGAGGCACCATATCAAGCAGAACGCGTCCTTTGAGAGGGACCACTCGTGGTTGGTAGAAGTGTCCCTGCTCAGGGCTTCTGCTGTCGTATTCTCCTGTCCTGCCAGGTGGACGGCCACAGGGTGAACTCGGAGGGACATGCACCAGTCCCAGAGCTGGAGAGCGATGGTAAGGAGCGTGGTAGAATGGGTCCCTCCTTGTCTGTTGACATAACACACCGCCATGATGTTGTCGGTCAGGATCAGTACCACCTGCCCAGCAACCAGATCGCAGAACGCTCTCAGAGCTTTCCCAATAGCTAGGAGCTCGAAGGCGTTTATGTGGAGAGCGGTCTCGTCGCCAGTCCATTGACCTCGGACTCTGAGGTCGTCACAATGTGCTCCCCATCCGAAAAGGGAGGCGTCGGTCGTGACTGTGAGCCGAAGGATCCGTCGTGTGAACGGCATCCCGGACAGGAGATGACGGTACGAGAGCCACCACAGCAGAGAGCGACGCAGTGGTGTCGGCAGTCGAAGTCGCAGGTGCTGGTCGTCTCGGAGCGGATTGAAGGCTCTGACAAACCAATGATGTAGAGGGCGCGCTTGCAGCCTTGACAGGTACGTGACGGACGTGGTGGAAGCCATGTAGCCCAGGAGGTGTTGTATTCTCCTCGCCGATATCGTTGGGGCGTCGAGGACAGCCGCAGCAGATAGGCGGAGGGTATGAGCCCGCTCCAGAGGCAGGTAGGCCCTGGCTGAGACCGAGTCCAGAGTGGCTCCGATGAAGTCCAATACTCTCGCCGGCTCGAGGTGTGACTTCTTCGGGTTGACCGAAAGAGCCAGGCGGGTCAGGAGGGACAGTGTTAGATGGATGTCCGAGTACAGTTTGCTCTTGCAGGACGCTACTACCAGCAGCCAATTGTCTAGGTAGAGGAAGACGGTGATGCCCTTCGTCCACAGGTGAGAGACCACAGGGGCCATGCACTTCGTGAACACCCTCGGTGCGGTGGAGAGGCCGAACGGCAGCACCTGATACTGGTAGGAGGTGCCGTCGATTGCGAACCGAAGGTATCGTCTCTGCTGTGGACGGATGGAAATGTGGAAATAAGCATCCCGCAGGTCGATTGAAGCAAACCAGTCTCCCCGGCAGAGGAAGGGTAGGATTGTCGACAAGGTGACCATCTTGAACCTCCTGGGGCGGATGTATTTGTTTACCCCTCGGAGATCCAAAATAGGTCATAGGGTCCCGTCTGACTTCGGTACTGTAAAGTACCGGGAGTAGAAGCTGGTGGTAGTGGCCGAGGGCGGGACCGGCTCGATCGCTCCGTTCTGCAGGAGGGACTGGATCTCTTCCAGCAGAGCTGGCCTGGCCTGGGTGGAGTAGAAAACACCTCGAGGTGGAATACTTGCAAACTCGATGGCGTAACCAAGCTGAACAATGGTGAGCACCCAAGAGTCCGACGTGATCGATCGCGAGTCGAGGTGTTTGGCCAGCGTGGGATGGTTCGTTAGGGCTGATGGCAGACAGAAGGTTGGCTGAGGCAGGGTCCTGCAGAACCCATCAAAAGCGGGATTTGGATCCCGATGAAGACTTCTTGGAAGCCGTCTGTCGGCCCCGTGCAGGACGTCTGGAGGAAGATGTGGCGGGAGTCCGACAGGATCCGGACCTGGGCAAGTGAGGTTGGAAGCTCGCAGAAGACGAACGGCGCCACACAGGCCGCGGGCCATGGCGGGTCTGCGGAGGCTGACGGATCCCCATCTTCTTGGCCGTTAGACGGGCCTTGACGATGTGGTCCATTGCCTCATCCGCTGACGCATTGAAGAGACCCTTACCGTCAAATGGGAGGTCCTCAATGCGTTTCCGGGTGTCCTCCTGGGGGCCTGAGGACCGCAGCCAGGCATACCTTCAGAGGGCGACAGAGCCGACCATGACTTGGGACGCTACCTCCACAGAATGTCTCGACAAGATGATTTGCTGGTTCGCAAGCGCTACCGCTTCGTTGTAGAATTGGTTAGCGCAATGCCTTGGAGGGGATCGTCTCGCCCTATTCTTCTCCGGAATAGGACAAACTTGTCGAGAAGACTGCGCAGGTAGGCTGCCATGCAAGGTTGGGTGTTGGACACCCTCGCCACCAAGGAGGAGGCAGAATAGAACCTCCTTCCGAAAGTGTCCAAACGACGCCCTTCCTTGTCCGGTGGTGTCGTGTGGGGCCTGGAACCGCCCCTGGTCTGCGCCGATTCCACTACCACTGAGTTGGGCTGAGGATGATTGAATAAGAACTCAGCATCCTCCTTCTGTGTCCGATAGAGGTGTTCCAGCCTGTGTGGTATGGGCTGGGCTGAAGACGGCTGAGGCCACGGGTGTTTGGGGGCCTCCATTAAGGCGGGCAGGAACGGTAGCAGGGCTGCCGCAGGAGGGCGGGTATCCACGTAGTGGAAAACCGGGTCCTGCACCGCCGGAGCTGGATCCGCCACCTTCAGACCCAGGGCCTTCGACATCCGAAGGAGGATGTCTGAGAACTGTCGCACATCCTCAGGAGCCGACTCAGTAGCTGGATCCCCGAATGCCAAGGGAGGGGACTCGTGTGAGACCGATGTAGAGTCCTTACAGTCCGACTCAGAATCGTAATCCTGGGAAGACGCTGTGGAGGACCTGTCAGGAGAACAGTCTGACCGGTGTGCAGGTGATTGGGGGTCGAGACGGTACCGGCAGCGAAACTGTCTTCGGAGGCGCAGGTGGTTGCGCGGTAGTCGCCAGAGGAACCAGCGAAGACACCGGACGCGGAAGCGCCTGAGTGACAGTGGCGACCGCAGTAGGAGCAGGCTGGGTGGAGACAGCCTCAGATGTCGGGCGAGACACCGTGGCTGTCACCCGTGGAGGTGGAGAAATCGGCTGGTGACGAGGAGAAGGCTCTCGGGACTGACGATGTGGAGGCACTCGCCTCGGGGAGTGCGATCAAGTATGCTTGCGGCGAAGGCGATGCTCAGCTCCCCTGGAAGGCGATCTGGAATGGCGGTAAGGGGACCAGCAGCCGACATCAGGTGATAACGGTCTCGGTAAGAGGGAGAGTATGACCTGTAGGAACCAGGATACTCCCTCCAGACATGCTCCCGGCCATATCTCAGGGTGTAGGACACCGATGAGCAAGGCGAGTCCCGAGGTGGCTGCCATCCTGGATAATCATCGCAATGCCTTGGAGGGGATCGTCTATATTCGGGACGGTCCCCTCGGTCGCCACGAGCGCGGTGCTCAAGATCCCGATAACATGGGGAGAGATGCACAGTTCCGCGCTCTGAATAAACTGGGTGGTCCCAAGACTCGGGGAAGAGCTGCCGGTGATGCGAGGAGGAACGCCGGTCAGGCGAAATGCTTCTACCAACAGAACCTCGAGATGTTAGCGAGGTCTGGGGAGCAGGTGGACTATCCTCCGAGCGGGCCAGCAGAACAGGGCGTCCGGTCGGCGAGGTCTCTTCCTCCAAAGGCGGTGGCTCCGAGGGAGTCGGGGAGGCCACCGGGTCGTCCACATCAGAAACCTCAAAGATCAGTTGAGGTTCTGGGACTTCACCGGGGTCGACCGTTGGCTGGGTCGAAGTGGAAGGTGGAGTGAGGACAGGTGCTCTAGCCGGAGACCCATGCTTGTCCTTCCTCCTTTTCTTTTTCTTCTCCCTTTCTTTTTCGGACTCCGAAGTCGCGGGGCGCTTACGTTGGGCGGCAGTAAGCGTCTTAGAGGGCTTGGCACCCTGCGAGCCCGCAGGGGCCTCTCCAGGAGTCACCGATGAGGAAGCCACCGAGATCTTCGGTATCCTCGGTAGCTTATGCACCGGTACCGAGCTCGGTACCGTCGGCGCGGCGGGAGCAGAAGACGCAGAAGACACCGGGAGTGCGGTCGTCGGTTAGGTCTTTGCCATCTTCGACGGGCTCCTTACTGGGGCAGGGTCTTGAGGAGACAAAGACTGCTCCCAACAGAAAGACTTGAGGCGTGCCAGTCGGTTCCTCAGAGTCTGCGAGGTGAAGTCCTTGCAAATGGGGCAGGCTCTGATGTTATGAGCCTCGCCCAAACAAAGAAGACACTCGCTGTGCCCGTCGGAAGTAGCGACCTTGCCACCACACTTCTTGCAGGGTTTGAAACGGGTCGACATAGAAGTCCAAAGGAAAGGTTGAAGACAAACGAAGAGACACGACGAACGACGAAGACAAGGGGGGTGGCAAGTCAGGGTCAAAAGTCCCAGAAAACAAAGGGGACAAAGCACCAAAAGCGACAAACCAGTCCGTAATCCGTAAGAGTAGTCCAAATGCCAAGAAAACCAAGTCGAAAACCATAAAGACTTGCAAGAAAAGGCCAAAGAAGAAACGCTCTAAGCTCAGAACCTCTGTACGCGACGGCAGACGAGAAAGAACTGAGGAGAGAGCGTTGCTCGGCGGGCTGAGCGTGCTCAGTGGATACATGGGGGGAGGGGTTCCCGCCAAGCTACTAAGCTCTAGAATTTTCCAAATGGTACCACGCATGCGCGAAAGCTCCTAGTGTGTAAGGCACAGAGACCACGAAGAAGAACTAGTATTCAAACATTTTTTCCCCATTACAGCTATACTAAAGACATCTCAAAATACCTGGAAGATCTTTGTAGCATTCAGATGGCTTGTTGGATTTATGCTGCTTGGTGTTTCTTATTCTTTGTTTCATCAGTGATGGAAGCCTTTTAATGTGGTTGAGCTACAAAGGAAAAAAAAAGGCTTACTGCCTACGTAAGTTCTCCCCCTTGCAAAACATGGATGGTTTCATAAGCAGATTCCTCTGAGGAAGAAAGATGGATGTTTCTTGGGAATCTCCATGTATTTTACTCTTTATCATTTTAAAGTCAATCTGCCTAATACACACTTTGATAGAGAAAGCACAAGACAATTAGCCATCCACAAGAAGTATCCCCAAAATAACAGCACATACTTTTAGAGTTCCATATTTCAAAATTGCCAACTTTTGTCTGTCCTTCAGATCTACAGATCACTAAGTTTTAGTAGTTTGGATATGATAATTATGCCATTTATTTCACTGGAAAGAAACTTCAGAATTAGAAGGCGTGTTTCAAGAAATGTCAAAATAAAAAAAATGGATGTAAGCAATCCACTTTTGTTTAAAGCAGCTTGATCTTTTGGCTGATGAAGCGAACTCAAAAAAAAAAATAATTGCTTACAAGTATTGTTGGTAACTAATGTCAAGTTAACTTTGAGTTATGGTGACCCTATGAATGAGAGACCTCCAAGTCACCCTATCATCAACAGCCCTGCTCAGGTCTTGCAGATTCAGCACAGAGGATTGAGTCTATGCATTTATATCTTCTTCTTTTCCTACTACTTTCTACCTTCCCCAGTATTATTGTCTTTTCTAGTGAGTCATGTCTTCTCATGATATGTTCAAAGTACAACAGTCTCAGTTTAGTATCTTGGCGTCTAGGATGAGTTCAGGCTTGATGTGCTCTATGAACTATTTGTCTTTTTAGTAGTCCACGGTATCCATAGAACTCTGCTCCAGCACCACATTTCAAATGAGTTTTCTTCCTACCAGTTTTCCTCACCGTCAAGCTTTCAAAACCATATATAGAAACTGGTAATCATTCCAGGTCTTCGCTGTTTTCTGCTCGTAGTATGGTATCATCTCCATATTTTAAACTGTTGATGCTCCTCCTTTCAATTTTCACATCTTCTTCCTTCAAGTCTAGTCCTGCTTTATGCATATGTTCAGCATACAAGTTAAACACCTAGGGTGATAAAATGCAGCCTTACCTAACCTCTTTGCCAACTGAAAACCATCTTGTTCCTCTATATTCTGTCCTGTTGGTGGCCTTATCCTGAGTAAAGATTACACATCAAGACAATCAAATGTCGTGGCACACTTATTACTTTAAAAATGATCCATAATTTTTTATGATCAACACAATCAAAAGCTTTGTAACAATCCATAAGTTTTTCAGGCACTCAATTACCCAGTATCTCTTTGCAATAGGATCCCTAGCACCTCTCTTTTCTGAACCCAAGCTTTGACATCTTGCATTTCTTGCTCCAGGTTGGAGAAGTCATTGTTGTAAAATTCGGAGCATCATTTTACTTGCATGGAATATTAATGCAATGGTCCTGTGGTTACTGCGATCACTGGTATCCTCTTTCTTGGGGACTGGGATGTATATTGTTTCCAATCCGTGGACCATTTTTTGTTTTCCTTATTGGGTGACAGATTTTAGTTAGAATTAGAGTAGATTATGTCTCTGTAGCCTGAAGCAACTCAATTGGTATGCAATCTGTTCTTGGTGATTCAAGTGCTCTGAATGCAGCTATCACTTCACTCTCTAAAGTTGGAGGACCACCCTCAAATAGCTCTTCATTGAATGAAACGGTCATCCCTTTATCTCATTTACACAGTTCTTCTGTGTGTTGTTTCTTTCGTCTTTTTAGTTCTACTTGGTCATGTAATGTTTTTTCCTATTGATCACAAAGCAGTCCCACTCTTGGTTTAAATCTCTCTGATCTTGTGGAAGAGGTGTCTTTGTTCTTCCCTTTTTGCTGTCATCTTCTATTTCTTCGCATGATTATAGTAGTTCTCTTTGTCCTTCCACACAAGTTGCTGAACAGTTGCGTTCAGAATTCTGACCCTATTTCTGTCACCTTTTACTTTTCTTTCCTTAACTGCTTGAAAAGTTTAATCTATCATCCACTGAGCGCTTTTCTTTCTTTTTGTCTGCAAAATGTCTTTGCATTCCTCCCTGACAATGTACATGGCTTCAGTCCAAAGTTGTTCTGCTTCTGACTAGTTAGGCTTAATAGTGCCATCTTTTTTTCTTTACATTAATTTTAAATTTCAGAAGTATATTCTTCTGGTCGTATTTTGGAACAATCATTGGTTCAGTGTTCTTCTTCAGTTTTACTCTGATTTTTGATATTAGCAGTTCATGGTCTGTGTCACAGCCTGCTCCTGTTCTTGTTTTTGCAGAGAACGGAGCTTCATCATCTTCTGCTTCCAATTATGTGTTCTATTTGATTTCTGAACTGGCAATTAGCCGATGTCTATGTATATGGTTGCTTCTTTGGTTGTTGAAGAATGTGTTTGTGATGAACAAACAAAATTCAGTCAGTCACTCTCCTGCTTCATTTCTTGATCCTAGGTCAATCTCTCCCATAGTCTTTGACTCTGCTGTTTCCTACTTTTGCATTCTAATCACCTAAGATTAAAAAGTCCTGTTTTGGTATGTCATCATCATCATCATCATCGTTTATTGATTAGCTGATTGACCATATCAACAATAAAATACATAGTACATAATACAAAGATACACATACAGAAATTACATACACAAATAAACTCAACCCATATAAAATTAAATAATTAAAAACATATAATCTTAAACTTAATAAGTAGTGAATTTGATATAGAAAATAAAATACATGATAAACAAGAAAGATAAAATAACAAGTATAAAAATTCTGTCATAACATTTAAATAAGCTCATCGCCATGACAGGGGACCCCATTTTGTGTGATAAAAAGATCTCTCAGGTAAGCAGCTTTTAGCTTTGGTATGTGAACAGTTTCCTCCTGGATTCCAGCATAGAATCATTCAATATCTTTTTCCTCTGCCTATGTAGCTGGAGCATAAACATGGATTATGCATATATCGATGGAATTTCACTAAAATCTTATTGACATTATTCAGCCAGTTTTATTATATCCTTTGGCTACTTTGGCTACATCTTTCCTCACTATTAATGTCACCCTATTTCTTCTTAGATTTTTATTTCCTGAGTAATCTCCTGTGATTATCTAATTCAAAATGTCCCATTCCAATCCACTTTAGCTCACTTACCCCAAGCATTGCTATGTTTTTTCTCCTGTTTTTCTATGACTAGCTTCCCCTGATTCATGTTTCTCATATTCCATGTGCCTATATGTGTTGTGTAACTCTCAAATGTCCTTTTGCTTCTGAGCACAACAGCTGAACATCCTTTTGACTTGTGTGGAGTTATGTCATTAGCCACAGCACTACTTTTAGATGCCCTCCATTGTACCACAGTGGATCGGTGAGTGCTATCCAACCTGGAAGTTTAATCTTCTGGGCATCTCTTGTTTCAATTTGGATTGTTTCATCCTATGAAACATTTCCTGTGATGCCTCTTTCTCCACAGTACTAACAAGTACTATCAATGCTGCTTTCTGTTGTCTCTGAGAGATCCTCAGCCAGTGTCCCCTCCCATTACTGCTGCTGTCCAGTATTTGTTTGACACATTTAGCCTGGCTCCTTAGCTAAAGCCTGTCTGACATGGGAGACCCTACCAGAAGCAGTGCTGCCATCAGCATAGCCTCTTGTCTCACAGGAGTACACAATCTCACTACAGTGGAAAGGTAGTGTCATTGGTGGGTTATAAATACATCAAGATTAAATTAATTCTAAACAGAAAATTGTAAGGGCATAAATAACCTTAAGGCATTGGATCGTGTCTGATCTTGGAAGCTAAGCAGTGTCAGCTCTGGTTAGTACCTGGATGGGAGACATCAATGAATACCAGATGCTATAGGCCAGATTTAAGAGCAAGGAACTGGCAAACCACCTCTGAGCACTGCTTGCCTAAGAAAAACTTATGAAATTCAGGGAGTTGCCGCAAGTTAACAAGCAACTTGAAGAAACACACACACACACGCAAACACAGAGAAAATTATGTTTTATGGAAATGAAGGATTTTTACAAGTTCAGTGCAAAGCTTTTCTTCAGTGACTGTACTTTCATAATGTTGGAGCAACTCAATTATTCATGTTGTAAGTTCCATCTTCATGCTTTATTTCTTCTATAATGGATTAGAACTGTCTATTGACATCCAAATCTTCAGGCTGCTCCTTAGAATCATAGAAATGTAGAGTTGGAAGAGACCACACGGGCCATCCAGTCCAACCCCCTGCCATGCAAGAACACCCTCAAAGCACTCCTGACAGATGGCCATCCAGCCTCTGCGTAAAAACCTCCAAAGGAGACTCCACCACACTCCGTGGCAGCAGATTCCACTGCCGGACAGCCCTGTCAGGAAGTTCTTCCTGGGGTTCAGGTGGAATCTCCTTTCCTGCAGCTTGAATCCATTGTTCCTTATCCTGGTCTCTGGAGCAGCAGAAAACAAGCCCTCTCCTTCCTCTACATGGCATCCCTTCAAATATTTAAACATGGCTATCATGTTCCCTCTTAACCTTCTCTTCTGCAGACTAAACATACCCAGCTCTCTAAGTCTATCCTCATAGGGCATGGCTTACAGGTCCCTCACCATTTTGGTCGCCCTCCTCTGGACCTGCTCCAGCTCGACCAGGTCCTTCTTGAATTGGGGTGCCCAGAATTGGACACAGTATTCCAGATGAGGTCTAACCAAAGCAGAGTAGAGTGGTACCAGTACCTCCCTCGATCTAGACACCATACTCCTATTGATGCAGCCGAGAATTGCATTGGCTTTCTTGGCTGCCGCATCACACTGCTGACTCATGTTCAGCTTGTGGTCTATGAAGACTCCTAGATCCCTTTCACACGTACTGCTATCCAGCCATGTGTCCCCCATCCTATATTTCTGTATTCCATTGTTTCTACCTAAGTGTAGGACCTTACACTCTTCTCTGTTGAATTTCATTTTGTTAGCCTTGGCCCAGCTCTCCAATCTATCCAGGTCATTTTGAATTTTGATCCTGTCCTCAGGCATATTAGCAACCCCTCCCAATTTGGTGTCATCTGCAAGTTTGATGAGCATGCCCTCTATTCCTTCATCCAAGTTGTTGATAAAAAATACTGAACAGCACTGGGCCCAGGACAGAACCCTGTGGCACCCCGCTAGTCACTTCTCTCCAGGATGAAAAGCAGCCATTTGTGATCACCCTTTGGGTTCGGTCTGTCAACCAATTACAAATCCAACTAACAGTAGCCCTGTCCAGCCCGCATTTTACTAGCTTCATTGCAAGAATGTCATGAGGAACTTTGTCAAAGGCCTTACTGAAATCGAGATATGCTACATCCACAGCATTCCCTTCATCTATCAAGCTAGTAACTCTATCATAAAAAGAGATAAGATTAGTCTGGCATGACTTATTTTTGAGAAATCCATGTTGACTTCTCGTGATTACTGCCTTGCTTTCTAAGTGATTAGCAACTGACTGCTTAATGATCTGCTCCAGGATCTTTCCGGGTACTGACGTCAGGCTGACTGGGCGATAATTATTTGGGTCCTCTTTTTTCCCTTCTTGAAGATGGGGACAACGTTTGCTCTCTTCCAGTCTGCTGGAACTTCTCCTGTCGTCCAAGATTTCTCAAAGATTATAGCAAGCAGTTCCGAAATGATCTCTGCCCGCTCTTTTCACCATTCCTTCAGTTTTTGTATAATCCAAGTTATAGTTGGGTGAAAATTTTTGTAAGTAATTGACCCAAACTTTTGGTTATTGGAACCCCCGGATAACTGAAATCCAGAGTGACACATTATCTCACCTGAGCTCTGTTGGAGTAATAACTGTTTGTGGGGGTGCATGTTGACATCTACCAAGTATTGACGCAGACAGATGAATACGTATGAAAACAAGAAGTGCCAGTTTGTTTTTGTTTACTTAAATTTTGTGCCACAACACATATATTCCGCATTTTCACACTGGTGAGTATCTTGTGTATATCAACTGATAGCAATGCTAATTAAATTCATTTCAGTTCAAAAGTATAACAGAACAAAATGGAGTAAAGTTAGGGGGAGTGGTTAATACTGTTAGAGAATGCTGGTTTTGGCAGTCAGCCTCAAGCTTCAGGAGGTAAGAGTTAATTGGTTAACTGCGCTGCAATAAATATTTCAGCTCTCAGTTTACTGCTCTCCCTGCAAGGCCACAGGAGGGGGGAAATGGGAACAGAAGGTTTTCCTGATATGAAGAATGTTTTGTCTGCTTCCAGTTTCCAGTTTTCACATAGGACCAGTGCTATGTTTTCCTGTGTGAAACTCATGACGTCTGTCTGTTTCCAAATGCTATATGTAAGGTGCGTGAATGCATTTGTATTCACGTCTTCTTTGTTACTTTTTTGCTTCAATCATGTTACTCAAACAAAGACTGTTAGACTTAGCCAATGAAGCTGTGTGTGCTGGCATTTTTCTCCAGGCATGAAGATGTGGGTTTAGCTACCTTCAGCTGACACCCCTGTTTTTCCTGACAAATACTTCTGCAAGACACTGTGGAGACAATTAGTGAAATCCAGTAGTAAAACATGCATGTGACACATGATTTAATTTACTTACAGTTGCTTTCTTTTCACAAAAGGCCTTCAGAGCTTCTGACAAAGACTGTGCAATGGTTACTACTACAGCTGCTTCTTCATCTGATGTTATCTCAAAGTTTTCCTGTCAAAGTTTTTTTAAAAAAAATAAGAAACGAATGTTGATATAGTAAAACCCATGTCCACACTGAATTTCTACAAAGCACTTGTTCTTCCTACAGTCAGTTCTGCACTTATCACTAAGATTATTTTGTGATTAGCCATGCCTTGACAATAATCATTTTATGGTAAAGCCCACACTTTCTTAAAAAAAGGGGGGCCATTACCCCCCAAAGGTTGGGCACTCCCACTTTACCATATATTCCAGAGCTTTCTCTCTACGAACTGGATCATTCTGTAAAAGAATAAGACTCCAAATGAATATAACAAGTTTTAAAAGCACATAATCAAAATGACCAAGGCTATGATCTAGAGAATCCTTTCATTTCTAGAAGGGCTAGTGACCTACCAGAGGTGGGGGGCTGGAGGAGATATAGTCTGTTTGGCAGTCTGGATACAAGCAGTAAAGAGCTTTGTAGACCATTTTCCATAGGTAAGGGTCTAGTACACCACCAAATTCCCCCAGCCAGCCCAAAAAGGTCTCTAGTGATCACCCCCCACCAAAGCACTGCCCACTCAAAGACAAGAAGGATGAAAGGGAATTGGACTGAGTCAGCTCACCAAGGAGTTGCTCCTCTAAACACTCATTCACTGAGCTTCTCCCTGGCCACCTCTCCTCCCAAGAATGGTAAAGGGGTATAAGTTATTTCAGAGCCAGTGTGGTGTAGAGGCTTGAGTGATGAACTACAACCTCGTCATCCCTGACTTATGGCAACCCTAAAGTGAATTTATTATGGGGTTTCTGGGGCTGAGTGCATGTGATGCACTCAAGGTCACGCAATGCATTTCCATGACCAAGTGGGGAATTGAACCCTGGTCTCCAGCATGGCAGTCCAATGCTCAGACCACGACACCACGCTAGCTCTAAACATAGCTATGCAAGACTGCAATTCCAGACCCAGAAGCAAAAAGTAACTAACCAGTAATAAGAATTTACCCAAGGTGGGACTAGAAGAGCAAAAAAGAGACATGTGCTTCATGTGTTTCATTCATTAGACATTCCAGAATTTGGCTTCTATTAATAAAATTCATATAACAAGCTTTACTAAGATGCTTCTCTTTTGTTTTTATGTCTTTTGACTAGAACAGACACAAATTTGAAGAAAACCAATTTTTATATTTTCAAAGGAAGTTCAACCATCTTTCACCTCAACACGCCTTGCTATAACTCAAGGCTGGATAGCTTATGACTCTCCAGATGTTGTTTGGAGTATAACTACCATTATCCTTCAACAATCAGTATCCTGGATAGGGTTGATGGGGCAGTTCAAAAAAAATTTTGAGGAGCCGCAAGTTGCTCATGTCATTGACACTGAAGAACTTTTGTTGTTTTATACCAACTAGTCTGATGGAATTCTGCAAAACATCTCCCTCACTCCGCATTATAACTGAAACAATAGCAGAGTGGAACTTTCCCAGCACGTCCACCAAAAGGCTCCCCTCCTCTCCATACTCTTTTCTTCTCTAACTTCTAGCTTTAAAAAAGTGCAGTAAAATTTGAAAGCTAATTCATTTCTTTTGACACTTCAGTCCAAATGTTATTGTTCTTTCTGTATAATAATTTTTTTACCTCCCACCATATACAGAGCAGAGACCCAAGGTAATGAAAAGAGATGTTCATTGCAAGTCAGCATTTCAGAGCACCTTTTAAAAATGTTTTCAGCAGTGATTGAAAGAGAAGAATATACTATCCATCCTTTCATATTACCCTTTGATTGGAAAGATTTGAAAACAGAAAACAGAATATTCAGCCTGCTGAAGAAGCAATGAAAGCAACACAGCCTTCCAGTTCACATCCTAAATCACCACAATCATTCTGAAAGTAATCTTTTAAGACTGCATTGCGTAAGGAACATACATAAAGCACCACTACTGTTTTAAGATTAAGGCCATTTCCACATGGTGTCACTAAAACACAGTACTTGCAGACTGTAGTCATTTCAAAGGCCACAATTCCACACAATGTTGTTGCCATCCAGTAGCTGGCCAGTTCACATCACTCGAACACCATATTTCAACTCTGGAAACATTTCTGGAGTTGAAATAATACTGCATTCTAGCGACGCTTGTGGATGGGCTGCTACCGGATGGTGACGTTATGAGGAATCACGGACCCTGAAACGATTACAACCCACAGGTATTGTGTTTTAGCAACACCATGCAGAAATCGCCTTATTCTTTAAAAAGGTAGAAAACTTATTCAAGACTACTGGAATATGCTGGAATATTCAAAAACAAATCAGCCATTATATCTAAATTAAAAAGTGTAATAAACACATACCTCAGGTTTATAACCACTAGAATACCTAAAATAAGAGATAAAAAGACAGTAGGGTAAAAAGAACAACTAGAACAGAATATCCCTCCAACTTAGGAAAGTATCTATTAATAAAGTGTATCAGCAACCACAAGTGCAACACAGAAAAAGTGATAGAAATATATGTTCCCAGTTAAGATTCAAAATGTTCTAGGTATAAGAGATACTAATAGTTCTTCAGAATCAAAGTAATTCAATCAAGAACACCTATTTAAAATTTAATGAGACAGTCAAAAGATCTAATTCAAACTATCCAAAAAGGAATTAACTAATTTAGCAAATTGTAAACAATTTTTTTTCATTATCTGGGTCACTCATCAAGTGTTAACAGACATGTGATCAACCAAAGCATTCTCTATTACAGGAGCAGGCAACACTGGCTGCATACACCCTGCCCCCAGGGCTGTTCTTCCTTCAAAGTGTCCCAGAATGACCTCTAGGACAGTGGTTCTCAACCTGTGGGTCCCCAGATGTTTGTGGGCTTCAGCTCCCAGAAGCCCCAGCCACTATGGTCAATGCTCAGGGCTTCTGGGAGCTGAAGTCCAAAAATATCTGGGGACCCACAGGTTGAGAACCACTGCTCTAGGATGTCATTTCCACCATATTTGGAGGTTGCCTGTCCTCCCAGGAGTAAAAAAAGGTCTTAAAATGGTCTATACGGGATGTGGTAAGCACCTTCACCATGTTTTGGGGGTCCCAGGGCCAATTTATGCTCAGAAGATGCCTTTTTTTGAAATTAGTGGTGAACAGGAAGTCAATTATGCTCTCTTCCTGTTATAAGAAAAGGGGTGTCTTTTGGCCTAAGATGGCTAAGGCCCCAAAATACGATAATGCCCCCCAAAGAGTGTTTGCAGGCAACCGAGGGCAAAAAATTAGCAGTTGCAGTGGGGGATACAACCTTCCAAGTTCTCCAGGGGAGCTAATGTGGCTCCCCAGCCTTCCACAGTTGCTCATGCCTGCTCTATTACATACATTCCAAGTATCACTACACAGGGTTTTAAATACACAAAAAGGAACAAAAGGTGACGGACATATGGACTGTTTCCCACTACATATCCAGGTAGCTTGCCACCTGCCTCACACCATAACTGAACAAGGTATTGTTTAAATGTTAGCATTATGGTTTATAGAGAAACATACTCCAGGTGTGAACAGAAGAGAGAAATCATAGTTGGCCCTGTTCCAATTAGTGAAAAATAAATATAGACTAGAGCAGAGGTCAGTAACTGTAACGCAGGCAAGGCCAGTGAATCACTAATTATAGGTCTCTTTGGAAATACAACTTAAGTTCTCTCCAGGTTGGTGCAAAGCTATTAATGAGCGAGAGGGACAAGGTGCTTACCTGTAACTGTGAAGTCTCATTTGGAATATTCTAGAGCTGAGTAGCTTCGCGGGAACCCTGCCTTCTCCCTGCCTACCACACATGTCCCAGCTTGCCAAGCTAACATCCTTTCTGTTCTGAGACCACAGTCATATCTGCAGGGACCTGAAAAAGGGGAGGCTGGGAAGGTTTGTGTGATGGCACAGATCACCATTTGAAGAACCACAGTTACATGTAAGCAACCTGTCCTTCTTTGTGGTCTCTGTGCCTTACACAAGTGGGTGATTGAAAAGCTTACCAAGGGGGTTTCTGTTTCCAGTTGCATCAATGGAGGACATGATCTAGCAAGTTCTACTAAATTGTGAACTCCCAAAATGTTGTGCCTGGGGGTGGACTCCTTCCCCAATATACAGAGTCTCAGCAAAATATCACAGGAGGGAAGATAGCTGCAGGCAGCATCTTCAACATCTTCAGTGAGTTCCTACCTTTTTCATTTTAATTGTTTTTTGAAAAGGTTTATCAGTCCAACTATAACATCACCCAGGCAGCCAGCAACACATTCAGTTGACCTGATCACATCAACAGGAGATGAGAGTTATGCTTCACAAAAAGTAGAGATTGTAGGTCAGGACCTACAGGATATCATCTCAGTTACATCAAAGGATACTCAGGCACTTGATCCAAGCTGCTCCAGCACAGCAACTGGCAGTGCAGGAGCTGTGGTTTCTCAGGAACTGTCTGTGCCAACTGCCCTGCTGGACCAAACTGAACGACAGTCAACAAAATTTACTTCCTGGTTTTTATTGCAGGGTGGAAATCAATTTTCTGGTTTTTATCTCCAGATATTATATATTTTTCTTCAAGAAACATGGTATATATAAGATTTGTTTGTAGAAGGGTATAAGACAATTACACTAAATGCTGTACCAGGCCTAGGATGCAGGAGGCATTGTGGGGGCCTAGGTAATCTAACATCCACTTCATTACAGGCACAAGTAACTAGATTAGCTTCAGTAAATCAATATACCCTGGCAACCTTGCTTCAATTTAATAAGAACTAGCTTTTATTGATTAATGTCTATATTCCACCCTTACATGTTCGCTCACAGATAAAACACGTATGGGATAAACTGAACATTTATGTGGAAAATCTAATGGCTGCATTATCTGCACCATATATTATACTGGCTGGTGATTTTAATGTAAGAACTGGAATAAACGACAAATCACTCTTTGTCAAATTTCACTGCCAGACCTTATTTTCTGTAATTGTGCACCCTATCCTGTGCTGCCAGTTTAAGGATGTACACAGTGATTATAGAGGATTGTGCTTAGTGTAAAACTTTGCAAAATTGAATTTGGTGGTTTTGAATGGGTCTACAAGTGATAACTACCCTGCCAAGTACACCCACTGGTAGTCTCAGTGAGTTTAATTCTTTATTCATCTAAGGTTGCAATTGCTAGTTACCCTGAGAGTGATCATTTTCCTGCTACACTGTGCATGAAGGTCTCTGGCAGGTTGTCTTACCATACTGCAATGGTGTCTGATGACCTTTGCCCTATCTGTGCCAAATGGATACCTCATCAAACAGACATACTTACCAAGTTTCTTGGGATGGAACCAGTTAAGTTACTCCATTTGACAATAGTGAATGTTAAGTCAGACTATGATGTACTGACTAATTTCAATGTTTTAATGAAACTGATTCAATCTCTGTCAACTGTTTCCTTAATCTACTACACCTAGGCAAGATCTAAGAAAATGGCACAAATGGTTTGATTACTGGACATAACCTTCAATCTAGTATTCTCATGAATTTATATAAGCAGCAAAAGTAAACATTAATCTATTGTAGTGTTTTTAAATGTTTTCCACTGTCTCGGTCTAGATACCGTGTCAAACATTGACCTGAATCAATAAATACTACATAGATGGATTGACCAGCTTGATGAGAATACTTCTCTAATATGTGTTGCAGTGCCATTCATGATCTATTGTTGGTCTTCCTGTGCTAAATCCAGCCTGGTCCTCCATCAAAATATTCTCTGTTTCTAGCCAGTTCATTAGCTTGACCTGTAGATGTTTAGCATACATTTTACTGATCTGATTTAGCAGACTAACTAAAGTGGTAACACTCTTTTTTGATCATCAGTGGAATAAGTTAACTAAGTAAAAGGACTGTAACCCTTTCACATTTCACTTCACCACCAGTTCAGTGAAGAAGGTAATACATGAAGTAGAATTTTGCTGAGGTGCTACAATCATTGCCACGTGAACTCTGAGTGATGAAAAGGAAAGACCTTGTTCACGTAGGCGTAGTAAGAAATGCAGGACTGTAGAGATGGATGGATGAAGACACTGTTGAAATCTCAAGGAGGCAAAAGATCAGAATCTTTTCCACCTGTATGCATATGAATGTTTTACAGATTGTTTTCTAGAACCTCAAAGACATGTGCGAAATGTGGTGATGTCATGAAGTTATTCACAGCAGTGTGAGTTTCAACATTTGAAGGTCTGGATGGCACACACAGTCGTCTGAATGTGAGAGCAGACCTGGGAGTCTTAGGAAGCTTGATATAGCAACCCTGGGACAGAAGAAGTAGTGATGCAAACTACAACTGTATCATCTAATAAAGTGTTACAAGAATCCCATCCGTTCTGTCCATGCTGCATGTTGCTATCATTTTCCCTAATAGGGGAAACAGCAGAAACAGGTACATAAGACACCCTGACCATTTCCAAAGATATACATGCCCTAAGAAGTCTGTCCTTTTCCTGCTCTGGAGCATTATTGGAGGAATTTCTTGTTGGCTGCTGCAGCAAAGAAGTCTGGAAGAGGTACTCCCCTAGTTGATGCTATGAGTTTGAAGACTGGATCAAAAACCAATGTTTGAGGAGACAAAAGTACAGACATAAGAGGTAGATCACTGATAGTCCCAAAAGTTTTTGTTTGGTATGAGCTGGGCAAAGTGGACAATTGATGACACCACTGACTCTGCTCTTTACAATCAGAGCTCTTTCTCTGGGTAGAAACCAAATTGATCCCTATGAAGTCTATGGTCCTCAAAGAGCAGACTTCTTTCTGTTCATGTTCACACCAAGGTCCTGTAGTAACTGCAAAGTAGTATGTATGTCTTGATATAGTTTGGTTCTAAGAGATGCCATCAGAAGCCAGTTGTCCAGATATGGGTTTATGTGGACCCCGAGCTCTGAGAAAGGAGAGGATCACTACCATGCATTTCATGGAGATTATCAACGCAGTAAAGAGAACAAAGGGAAGGATCAGAACAATTTTGTAGTGGCAAAAATCCTACCCTATTGTCAAATGGAAGCACTTGCAGTGATGTGGCTGGATCCTGACATGGAAGTGTGCATCATAGAAATCTATGGAAGTGAGCCAACTACCCCTACAGAGAAACTGCAGGATGGAATGCAAAGTCACCATCTTCCTTGGCCAGATATATTTGTTGACACTGGAAAAGTCTAAGATTGGTTGTAGGCCTCTGTCCCTCTTACATGCTATGAAATACCTTAAAAGTATCTGTACAATCCAGAATCTTCTTCACAGCACCCTTCTGTAGCAGTATGGTGATCTCACCTCTCAGAACTCTTGAGGAAAGAGTTGATCAAAAAATTCCAATTGGAGGAATACTTGGGAATTCCATGGTGTAGCCCAGACAAACTATGGTCAAAACCCAAAAGTCTATGGTAATGTTCCACCAGGTGTTGAAATGTGGTAGTCTTGGAGTCTATGACGGAAACAGGCTGGAGAGATGGAACAGTGGCTGTGGTGATATCCTGTACAGGGAACTTAAAAGCCTCAACACTGAGGATCCAATGGACTTTTTGGATGAAGACTGGAACTTCTGCTGACAAAAGGAGCAGAAATGTGACAATGAAGGTTGGGATGAGGTTTTAGAGTGCCTTAATGGTGAATATGACCTAGTGAGCGATGTGGCGAAATTACGTCACCAAGAAATGCAGAAGGATCTCTGATGGTCTTGTTGTTGATCAAACCCCCAAACAACCTTTACCTCTCAGATGTGCTTTTGAAAGGTGTTCCACTGACACCATTTGTCCTAGAATTGAACAGGCCCTCATCATCTTCAATCCTTTTCCTTGTGTCTGCAGTGAGGATTGTAGAGTACAGTCATGCATATCTCCTCAGGGCCACAAGACTTTGGCAGAGCAGTCAACCAAGTGTCTGACAGACTGGTTTTGCTGACTGCCAATGCATGAAATTCCTGCTGGAACATAGCACTGCATTCTTCTGTTAATCAGAGAGATACAATATAAACACCAACCTTCAACTGTCTTCCTTCACAATCCAGATGAGGAGTGGCATCTTTTGCCTCCCTTTGACTGTGAAGCCTCCACCGCTATTGAGTTAGGAAGAGGATGGGTGAAGAGGAATTGAGCACCATCCTGCTTTGCTCTGTAGGGATGTTTCAACTGATATGATGCAAGGGCAAAGATGCAGGCTTTAACCACAACTGACCGATTAATTCCTGAAGTTGGTGAAGATGGAAAGACAGAAAATCTCTGTCATCATCACTGTCAAATGTATCAGCATGCTGTACTTTGGATTGTGGTGGATCAGGATGATCAGTACCAGAGACAAGTTGCGCAGTTTGTACCAATACAGACATAGAAGTTGATACTGGAGCAATGGATGAAGAAGTGTGAAATGGTGTAGAGAGTAGTACTGAGGCCCAGGAGGTGATGAGAGGTTTCAGACTGATGTAAATGACTGATGGTCATTTACAATGCTGCTAACATGGCAGTGATGTCAGAGTAGGTTGTACTGAATGTGTGGTCTGTGTTAGGTATGGTGGAACTGTCAAAATCAGTGCAGTATCGTTGGTTGATGTAGACAGCAGAGCTGGTACCAAGGTGTAGTCATACCTGCTGGGAGATGCAGGGGCCCCAGAGACTGTTGATGTTGTTCTTGTTGGCAGCAAAGGTGGAAGCCATCTTGCTCAAGAGAACAAGTGCCTTCATAGTGATGGTGAGACTGAAAGAGACTGATGTTAAGGCAATAAACGATGGTAAGATCACCAGGACCAGCTCCAACTTCGGTACTGAAGTGAATATCTCTGAGGGGAACAATGACAGTAGACATTGCATGCATGGTACTGGTCTCAGTATGCGGAACAGTAATAGAAGTATGAATGTGAGACCTCCCTCCACAGGTGCTCCTATGTGTATTTCTCCCTGTAGGATACAGATGTAAAGGGGGAGTCCTCTCCATACTGGTAGTTTCAGCAAAAGATTGGGAGGACATGTAAGAGCGCTCATGAAAGAATGAAGACCAGCTACAGGACGATCTTCAAATCAGCCTCACAGGATGATTTGATGGAGAGATAATCATTGGCACAGGAACCCAGCATGGACTAGACACCAACCGTTCAGTTGAAAGTGGAAGACCTGAGAAATCAGAAGAAGCAGATTGTACCGAGATTGGCTGAGGAGAAAATGGTAATGAAGATGGCAGTGTATTCAGAACATTGGTTGAAGTTGGCACTATGGTACCTCAGTTTTCAACAATCAGAACCAATGAGACCACTGTTAGCACTGCTTCAGAGGGATGGCTGTCCTGTTTAGCCCTTTTCTTCTTTTGCTTAGGGTGATGTTTTTGTTCTTCTGGAGCAGATAAAGAGGATTGTTTCTGTCCCTCGACATCTTGTCTTTCTGGCCAGAAGTAGAAATAGAGGCCAACAATGGTACTGAGTTCCTTACCTGTCAGGGGCCAGCCTTCACTCTCAAGAAGACGAGAATGAGGCTAGGAATGGTAGCCTCAGCAAGAAAAGGCTGAACCTATGGAGTTTCAGTCTCATGAAACACCAATTGAAGACTCACCTGAGGCTGATCCTGAACAAACCTCCCAGGCAAACTCTTCTTTCAAAGATTCGGGCTTTCCCCTTCATTATTTTTTTCACCCTTTGAGTAAAATACTGTTCCTCCAGCAACTCTGTGTGCGCGCGTGTGCTGGAATCTCGGACAAGACAGTACCACTTGGAACAGCAGTAGTATATGAGGACTGTGGTTGAGGATCCTCCACAAACACTGAGGCTGGCTGGGTCACTATTGAAGCAGTCATTACTGAGGCAGAAATTTTCAAAACTGTAGATATCAGTACCAAAGGCACTGGTGCCAAAGCTGACTGTGGCTGGTTAGTGGACTTTTTTGATCTAGCTAAGGTTGAGGCCATGAATAAGAGATGATTCATTGCTGCTTGCTCAGAACACCTTCAGAGACTGCTCCTAGCAAGACTTTAGCAGGGAAGTCCTATTTTTCAGACTTTGTGAGTTGAATATACTACAAATCAAGCACTTTTAGTGGGCTAGGTCATACGTGATAGGGAGGGAGGGGATGGGGTTCCTACCAAGGTACTCAACTCTAGAATATTCCAAATGAGGCTTCTGCACAGGCACAAAACCCATTTATGTGAGGCACAGAGACCATGAAGTAGTAGTAAACTTTCTGAAAATTTCAAAGCCATGGAAAGTTTTTTTTATCCCTAGAAAAAAAGTTGAAATTTTCAGAAGTGTTGAAAAACGCGATTATTAGCACTCTTTTCAAATCAAAAGTCACTTTGTTACTTTATGAACAAAAAACCCCATATATCTTGATTTGGCATAAAATTACCATGGTTGATATGCTAAAAATATAGGTTATTTAGAGTATAATTAACTGAATTTAATTAAAAAAAATTTTTTTGATAGAATTAGAGGCACAAGGCCCTGAACCAAGAAACACCTAAATGATAAGGATTTTTTTTGGTTTGGCCAGTTTGAAGAACTGGCAAAAAAGCTCCCAATAAAAACTTCCAATAAAAATTCAATAAAGTAGCAATGTTAAGAAAAACTGAAAATTGTTTCGTCTCCTCTTTTTATCCATAGTGTCAAGCAGACATAATGCATTCATTCTCATAAAAAGAACTGAGAAAGGACACTGACACCAGGAATTGTAATGCTCTGTTAGCTCACATAGTCTTACACAAAAATCTTCTTACATAACTTCTAAAAATGACTTTGGGACACCTTATCTTAAACATTTTATTCATTACTCTGAAAGAAAATATTCCATATTTTCATGGGGAATTTTTCTGGTGGGGGGGAAGGCTTTAACATTTTCTTTTTCAGTGCTTCAGATTCCTAATTAATAAGCAGCCACTGACTCTAGCCAGTCAAGCAGCTTTAGATCTACTACCCAGTCCATCTTTTAACATCTATCAACAAGATTATCTAGAAAGACTTTGTCCAATACCTTAATGAAATCAGCAGTCATTATTTACAAAACTAATAACTGCATTAAAAACAAAGTAACATTGATCTCACATGGCTTATTTGAATAAACCTGTTAGCTCCTGCACAGCAATGTTTTCTTTTCCATATACTGCCAAACCATATGCTTTATAATCTGATCTAGAATTACGCCTGGTATCAGTACCAAACTGACCTGCCTGTACTTTTCCAGACTCATGATTTCCACTTTCTTGGAAAGAAAGTATTTGCCCATCTCCAATTTTCTAACACTTCTGATCATTTTCAAAAATCAGAGATAGACGTACTGAAATAACATCCACAACTGCCTTCTGTCATGTATTTCATCCGATGTTGGAGACTGCAATTCACATAAAGCATTCTCCAACCATGTCTAACTTATCTTAGGTTGCAAAGTCTCCCCTTACACTATTTACTGCAGTCAGATCAAACGTAATTCCCTATAGAAGATAGAAGCAAAACAGAAACTGAGTACTGCTACCTTCGTTCCATCACATCTGAACACTTTTACCATATTCACCAAGAAAGAGATCTAATCTTTCCTTGTTCTCATTCTTAACATAGACTAAGGAACTCTTCTTGGTATTGTTCACAAACCTCAGCTGATTTGCTCTTTAGCTTTCCTGACAATACCCTTATTCTGGCTACTCTATTCTTCACAGCTGTCTGTCCCTTTTCTCATCTTCTGTGGAAAGCCTCCTTATACAGGCAATCTGGCCTCCTTAGATGTCTTCCATTTTTCCTTTTCATTGGATTTGTTTACCTGGACTGAAATGTCAGCAGTGGTAAGAGCCAAAAACAAGAAATGCATATTATGGAATAAAGAAAAGATGCTTCAGAAAAATTTTCAGGTCTCTAAATAATATTACCTGATTTAGCATGTTTGAGTTAAATATTTTATTTGAATGCATGGAAAGCTTTATTGTGAAATTAGTTCATTAGAATACTTGTAAAAACATAAAGAGAACAGCATGCATTTCCTTTATGTTTAACCCTTATGTTTATACCAGAAGGAACACTATTTCTAAAGCCCATATACCTAAAAAGAGCTGTATTTGATAGATCTTACACTTACATCAACATTTTAATTTCCTTTTATTAAGGTACAACTGTAGTATCACCAGCTTCATTTACTTTCTAGTTCCATTTCAAACTGAGAAAAAATGGATGCAGCTCAACTAGTAGAACAATTTACTTCACTAAAAGATGTGAATCTACGCATACAGGCAAGTGATCACATTTTATCTTGACTACCTGTACTTGTGACTCTTTGAAAAGCAAAGAACTTTGTGAAGCAGAAGCAAATTAGCTGTGAATTTATTGGCCTGTTTATTTCTCAGAGAACTAGGGTTTGTCAATGTTTATCTTTTTAGAACAGTGGTTCTCAACCTGTGGGTCCCCAGATGTTTTTGGACTTCAGCTCCCAGAAGCCCTGAGCATTGACCATAGTGGCTGGGGCTTCTGGGAGCTGAAGTCCACGAACATCTGGGGACCCACAGGTTGAGAACCACTGTTTTAGAACAAGGGTGGGCAACTGTGGAAGGGTAGAGAGTTGCATTAATCCCTGAAAAGACCTTGGAAGGACACACACTATGCCATACTCTTTTCTAAACGAAAACAAAAACAAAAGCTTCCAAATACCATCTAGGGGGACATATTGGGATTTACATCATGCTTTTGGGCCTTCCTGGGCTTGGATAAGCCTTTTCTTTTTTTAAAAAAAGTGAGAAGTCACTTCTTGTTTTGAAAAAGAAGAGGACCTTCCTGGGCCTAAAATGACCAAGGGGGACCTGTAAACATAGTGAAAATGGCTCTCATAGCCTTTAGAGGGTGTTGGGGGACATTGGGAACAATTTTTTTTCACTAGGGGGCATGGTGACAAGTGTGATCTCCAAGGTCTCCTACATGGTAATGCAGTTACCCATTCCTGCTAAAGAAGGTGTCTGGGGGTAAAAAAAAAGTTTTTTTAATGGGGTTGCAGCTGTGCAAGGTCTCCTAGGGAACAAAAGCTGGTCCCTACCTTTTCACAGTTGCCCACTCTTGTTTTCAGAGATGACGTTGTCAGCAAGGCAAATATTTATTGGATGCTCCTTTCTTGGCAGAATTAGACTTTCTACACATGTCAATTATGTTCATGTTTCCAATTACTTCAATTGATTATTTCTGTGAAAGTGCTGTAACTTGTTTCAGCAAAGCATCATTCATGTCTTTTTGTTTAGTTAGGGGGTTGGTTGGTTGCAACATCAGCTCAGTATTCTTCTCTTGTCCTTACATTAGCCAAACACTTTCCACAGGCTTTCTGCCCTTACATTTCATGTAGGTGTCAACCTCTCTGTGACCTTTTGCCTCCTTCCTGAAGAGGATTTTGTTTAAAGTGTTTTGGGTTTTTTTTTTTAATGACTGCAAGAATTCACTGTGTTCTCTCGTTTTCAGGATGTAAACCCATACCCTAAGAGGAGGCCATCATTTTGGGAACCTCTACATATATTCAGGGAGTAGGGTTTCACCACAAGATAGACATGCCCTCCACAATTCTGGAAGCTGGTTACTCCTTTTTATGGAACTACTGTTGAAAGCCATATAGAGGTTTGAGTTGCTATGTCATCAATACAAAGAGTAAATGCAGCTCCGCGCTTGTTTTACATCTCCAAGTCCCAGGGAGGTTGAATAGATGCCTGCAGGTGGCTTTAGGATGTGTCAAGACAAGCTGCAGTTTAATCAAAACAAGATGGAACTACCTGGTCACTCTTCCCAAGAAACCAGATGCTTCTCACATAACTGATCAGCTCTGATTATTCAGCTAAGGGCCAAGGCTCCATTCCCTGATTCAGTGAATAAACAACGTCTTAGAAACAGTATTCCCAATGCAAGTGTTATTTCTTAGTTTAGGATTTCAGTTGCTAGTCAAGTAAATGACAGCAACAAAAAGGTCAGGATTTTACACTGAAACTATCTGGAGATAGTGACAACAAACCCAGGTAATAGGAAAAGAGAAAATGATCCAGATACTTTCTGTGATCAACTGCTTTCTTACCTACCTTGCTCTCTTCTGTGCTGATGTAGCTAGAGAAATAAGATAAAGATTAATGTATTAGTAAAAATAATGAATGAAGTAATACAAAGGGCTTTGAATATCACTGAAATAGTGTTTATTACATGTACCCATTAATCCTACTTAACCTATTTATTCACACATAGTATCCTGCTTCCACATTACACACTACGTGTTCATCTTCTCAAATCGCCACTTTTGGAAATATGAAAGGATATTTCTAGTGAGGAAAAGTAGGTTGCCAGAATTTTTAATGAAGGTACAGAGAAACTTAATATTATAATATTGTAAGAAATAACCTCCATTCAGCCCCCCTACCTCAGGCAGATGGATTATGTAGTAGAAAAGGAATGAGTGACCAAGGGTCCCTGATGTTATCATACCATCAGGGAAATGGAAATGGGCAGTTCTAACTCACAATTTCTGTCTCCTCTTCAAAATGACCTCAAGGTATTTATTTTCTAATTGCTCAGACTATTTTTTCTATAGTTACTTCTCTCTTACTTCCATGCACAGATACACAATAGTACATGCCTTCGTTATGTCCTGTTTGGATTACTGTAAAGTGCTCTATGTGGGCTTCCCTTTGAAAAGTGCTTGTAAACTTCAGTTGGCCCAAAGAGCTGCAGCCAGGTTGTTAACTTGTGCTGGTTACAGGGAGCAAACAACTATTTTGTTGCAATAGCTCCACTGGCTGGCAATCTGTTTTCCAGCACAATTCAAAGTGCTGGTTTTGACCCACAAAGTTCTATATGCTTGGATCCAGGTTATTTGAAAGGCCATATATCCCTTTATGAATATATTAAAATTCTAAGATCATCTGGAGTGAACATTCTCTCTGTCTCATGGCCTTCTCGGGCTCGTTTTGTGGCAACAAGAAAAGAGGGCTTTCTTGGTGGCTGCTCCCAGACTTTGGAACTCCCTCCAAAGACTGGCCAGGATGGTTCTGTCCTGGCTCTGTTTCCATCAGTATGTCCAACCATATTCTCTGACTAGAGTTAGGCTTTCAATTCCATGCAGTACTGTTTTTAAGGTTTGTTTAAAGTCTTTTTGATGAATTTTAGTATTTTTAATGTTTTAACTTTATAATTCTTTTTAAAATATTATATTTTTAGTACTGCCTTTGTATTGTTTTTAATTTGTACTGCTTTAAATATGTTGTTAGCCACTTTAAGTCCTTTCTTTGAGAGAAAGACAAGATATAAATAAATAAATAAGTCAGTCAGTCAGTCAGTCAGTCAGTCAGTCAGTCAGTCAGTCAGTCCGTCCGTCCGTCCATTGGACCCCACCTCCCTAGGTAACTATCAGCCAATATCTAATCTCCTTCTTCTAAGTAAAGTCCTAGAGCAAGTGGTGACAACACAACTCCAGGTTTTCTTGGATGACTGTATTTCCTGGAACCATTCCAATCTGGGTTCAGGCCTGGTTATGGGACAGAAACAGCTTTGGTCACCTTGGTGGATGACCTACATGAGGAGATGGACAGGGAGAGTCCACCACTGTTGCTCCTTCAGGATCTTCCAACAGCATTGGTAACATCGACCATAGTATCCCTCTGAGTTATTTGGTTGGGGTCACTGCTTTGAAGTGATTCCAATCTTTCTTGGCTGAACATTCCCAGAAGATGATGCTGGGGGACTTTCATTCAGCCTTTTATCCAGTAGCCTGTGAGGTTCCACAGAGGACAATACTGTCTCCTATATTTTTCAGCACCTACATGAAGCTGCTGGGAGAGATCATCTGCAGCTTTGGGGCTTTGGAGATCCAGTAAAGGACTGAATAGAGGTGAATAAACTCAGGCTTAATCTGGACAAGATGGGAAGTGCTTCTGGTCAGTAGGAAAACCAACCTTGGGTTGGGATCACATCCTGTTCTGGATGGGGTTTCTCTTCCTCTGAAAGATCAGGTTCATAGCTGGGGGTGGTCTCAGAACCAGCTCTGCTCCTGGAACACCAGGCTGCTGAAGTGGCCAAGACAGCCTCTGCCCAACTTTCTTGGGGAAGGCAGATCTGGCCATAGTGGTTCATGCCTTAGTTCCCTCTATGTGGGGTTGCCCTTGAAAAGTGTACAGAAGCTGCAGCTGGTGCAAAATACAGCAGCCACACTCATCTCAGGTGTTCATTTTAGAGACCAAATAACATCTGTCCTGCAAAGACTGCACTGGCTTCTAATTTGCTTCCAAGCTAAATTCAAGGTGTTGTTGTTGATCTACAAAATCCTAAACAACTTAGGGCCTAGATATTTGAAAAGACTGCCTCCTTTCATGCAAGTCTGCCAGAAATTTGAGATATTTAAAGCAAGCCCTGTTGCATGTCCCAAAACCTCCTGAAGTTAAGTTTGTGGGTAAACGTAATGGAGTTTTCTCTGCAGCAGTGCCTCAACTGTGAAACTCTCTATCCAAGGAAGTTAGCCTGGCTCCATCACTTTTAAGCTTCCAATGGGCAGTCAAAGCAGTGCTGTTATGCATGGCATTCAGTGTTGGAACGTGCTCTTTCAACTGTTTAAAAACTGGATTCTGGATTGTTTTTAGACAGCTTTTATGAGTTTTTAAAGAGTATTTTAACATGTTTTTAAAATGCTGCATTGTTTTAATAGGTTTTTATTTGTTCATCACCTTATAAGCACTTGTGACTTGGGGGTGATACAGAAATACTTTAAATAAATAAAAATACTTCATCTAGTAGCTAAATGCTCCATGCGAAAGAGATTGGAACCAAAACAGGGACAAAAAAATGTGGTTTGGTGTACTCCAAATGCACACACAAGTACATTTTTTCCCTTCTTAAAAAACATCAAAGGTGCTCATCCTCTTCCCCAGAACAAGAAGACAAGAACTAATTATGCTTAGTGAAAGCCATTAAATACTTTTTATAATAAATTTTTATTTTATTAAGCACAAACATAACAAGGAAAAAAACTAACAAAACATATAATCTAAACAAAATTGAAACACAAACTAAAAATACAGACAATACTAACAATACATAATTCTACACAACATTACTACAAATAACTAAAAGGGCTGGTTCTTCCTCTCTGCAAACAATCCTTATTACTTAAACACTTAAACCTAAGTATTAAATCCATCCTTCATACAGTAACTGTCAGTTGCTACTAATAATTGATCACTTATCACTTCTCATTCTAATTATTTCTTAGTTATCTTATTTGATTACTTATCCACTTATAATCTATCTAATTAATTTTCTCAATTTAATCACTATTAACCTATTCTATATTCTATATTCTAATCTATTATCTATACAGATATTCCATTTTAATTTTAGTAGTACAATGTCATATACATTCTATTTTAATTCCAGTAATACAACACTATCCTATAATAGTACTCATTAAGCAAGATAACTAATTGTAAATAAACATCAAGAATAATCACGATCCAAATTAAAATAAAGCCTTCAAGCAACAAACAGAATACATCTTTAAATTCTAGTTCTACATTTCTCATGTACTGATATGGATTTAAAATTTTAATTTTAAAATATTGTCATAAGATCACCTTTGTTCTTAAAAAAATCAATCAACCATTTCCATTCAGACACAAATTTATTTTGATCTCTGCTTTTTAACTTATATGTTAATTATCCATTTCAAGAATTCTAGTCAGTCTGCTTAGCCACTCATCCACTCTTGGTAAGCCCATTTCCCCCCCCCCCGCAATACTTTGCATATACCAGTCTTGCTGCTAATAGCATATGCGGGACCAATTTATGTCATTCTTGTCCACAACTGTATGTTCCCAAATTCCTAATAAATATAATTTGGGTCTTCTAGGTATTTAAGACTTCAGTTATCTTTTGCATCATATTTTGAATCTTTGTCCAAAACTGTTTAGCCTTATCACACATTTACCACATATGGTAAAAGGACAAAACTTGGTCATGGAACTTCCAACATTTACTTCCAGTCTCTGTACATCTTTGCTAAATTCTCTGGTATAAGATACCAACAATCCATCATCTTGTAATAATTTTTTTTTAAATCATAACATAATGTTCTTAATATCCTTTATCCATAGCTTTTCCCATTGATCCGTATGTATATTACATCCAAAATTCTTTGCCTAACAAATCACGTATTCCTTTACATGTTCTTCTTTGATCTCAAATTTCAACAAAAATGTATACATCTTAGCAATCGAGTGATCATCATCTGACCATAACAATACTTCCAAATCAGATTAAGTCTCTTCAAATTGTTTAGCCTTCTTATTCTCTTTAAATCTTATATATAATTATCTATACAAGAGCCACCGCACGTTGAGACCTTCCCTTCATCAAGTGACTTTTAGTCTTGTTTCTCTAAGCAGTTATAATATATCAACCCTTTTTGGTCAGCTCTCATTCCTGTTCTGTAAAAAGCTTCTTGTGGCAAAATCCACACTGGAGTTTTTGGATACAGTCTCAATGTATATTTGTTCCAGATCTTCAATAAGGCATGTCTAATATAATGATTATTGAAAAGTAACATTAACTTTGATTTTCTCATACCAAAATTATGCGTGCCATCAAATCTTAAGTCATGGCCCTCTAAATTGAAGCGATTATTAACTTTCAGCATAATCCATTTTTTAATTCACGTCATACACAAGACAGCAAAATACATATTCAGATTTGGCCAACGAAGGCCATCTCTTTCCTTAAAGTCCTACATAACTTTCTATCTCACTCTAGATTTTTTACCCCCCCAATCCTCAGTGCTTAAATGGCATTTCTTTAGTCAAAACTGGAATTGTTTGAAAGAGAATATCATTCTTGGAAGAACATTCTTTCTTGTCAGACTATATCACATCAATCTTTGGGTGGGATTTACATCTGTCAGAAAAGAAAGTAAAGTCCTTATCATTTGCATGCTTAATCCTCCATATGTTCCACAGCTTGTAAATTGTCCATCAGTTCAAAAAAGCCTTTAGGTAGTCAACCTTGTGTTTATGTCCCTTGGGGAAAATCTATCAACCTGTGGAGTCATCACCCCATTCCAATCTCCCATCAAGCACCAATTCTCGTGAGACATTTCCAATAACATTACATTTAGTTTCTGAATTAACATTCTTTTCTACAGGACAGCTACATAAAGCCTTATCACCAACATTTTATCCCCGTTTACATTAATTATTATCCCAACAAACCTTCCTTCTTCATTTACAAAAATCAACTTTGGAGTTAGTTTAGGTTTACATACAAAACCATTCCACTTTTCTTCGAATGTCCAGCTGAGATGAATTTTTCACATAGTCTTTTTGCACTAAATTTTTTTTTTTAAATCTCTATTCTGGATACGAATCTCTTGCAAGCAAATAACATCCAAGTCCAATTTCTTTAAGTAATAAAATATCTTGTTTTTCTGATGTGTATTAAGGTCTATTCTGACGTATATTCAAAGTCAAAAACTTGTAATCAATTTTTAAGTTTTGATAAAGAAATGTCCAATTTAGTTCATCTTAATTCATCTATCATAGATGAATCTTCATCTTCTTTGTCTCGAGTAGCAGCTTCTTTATCATCAGCATCTTTGGGTTCCTTTTCTGTTTCTTGTTGATCCATTTCTTTTTCATAATCATTTTTAAATCTTTTAAGGAAGTCATTCACTGCATTGATCAAATTCAGTCCATATCTTTCATTCTTCTAAGTGAAAATAATATTTTCCAGCCTGTCTCAACTGAAAGGAATATTCTTCCTCCAAAGTTTATCCACCAAAAAATTATAATTTTTCTGTTTCCTAAGAAGTTGAACTAGTACTTTCTTCAAAAAGAGCAGCAGATAATCCTGAACCTTCCATTGAGCTTTCTGGTGAAGCTTCAAAATATGATTTTTTTTTTCTGGATGAGAATGAAATGAATACACCTCTTGAAACTTTCATCCTTCTTGTGTATGCAGATCTGATATATGGTACTATATTATGTTCAATATAATCATCTTCTCCCATGTATGCCGATAAATTTTCAATGATCCTTGCCTGAAAGTTCTCCCCATTCTTTTCTGAAAGCCCAGGGATCCTCAAATAATTTTTTCTCTTTGCTCAAAATGCACTGTTCTGTCCAAATATTTCTCCATCTCTTGATGTGTTCTCTCCAGTTGGGTAATCTTAACTTCCAGATCTTGCGTCTTTCCTTGTAAAGTTGGAATTGCTTTCTTGGAATTCAGCAGTTATCTTTTCGATCATGAGTTGGATTTGTTTTAAACTTGGTCTATCTCCTGCGTTTTTGGTTCATCCATCTTGTTTTCCATCTTATCTATCTTTTCTTCAGAAGATATTTCAAATGGCATAATTCCTGCCATAAATCTGGCAATGTAATCAGGCACCTTACCTTCACCAGTGGAATCTGTTCTGCTTTGCATCTTCTGTTTTGTTGTAGAAGCCATCGTTTATTTTATGAAGGAAAGAAAAAAAATGAAACAGTACCACCATCACCTATTCTGCCAAAAACGCTTCTGTTCCAAAACAGATGAGAACACTAGTCCATCCAAAACCAATCTGAGGAGCAACATGCCAATCAATTTAGAAGTTGACAAAAATTCCGTTACACAACAGTCTTCATCAATTCCAAACTAAATGGAATATAATACATAAACGCATATAGCAGCACAGTCTTTTTAAGTTAAAAATCCAAATAAAAAAAAGATAAGTAGAAATAGTCCAATTAACTAAGCAGAGCAGGATGAAACAATTGAAGACTACAAAAAAAAAAAAAGAGAAAAGAAATCAATCTTCTTAAAGTCGAAATTAAACTCCTCAAGTACAGGAACAATAATAACAAAAAAAAACCCCTCTCTTAATCAAATATTAGCCTAAAATTATAACCTTTAAAAAAATCATTTTTAAAAGGCAGAAAAAGAAAAGGTTCAAGCAGTTAACCTGTCCTTGCCTTTACCAAGTGATCTAAAAAGCGGTACTGTCTCTTTATAGTTCTCCATCTCACGAGAGGGCATTTATACATTAGTGAACCAGTTCCAACTGTAGCAATCAGGGATTCCTTGCCTTTATCCATCAAAACTAGTACATTCTAAAATTATTCTTCAGACAAGAGATCCAGAAAATGGCTAATGTAACGTCCACAGAGAGAGAGAGATATCATTCACCCCCTGGCTGTTCTGAAATGTGCGATTTCTTCCCCAGCCCATGGCTGCTCCCTTTCAGAGGGAATGTCTTGAGGGTCCCAATTCAGCTGATTTGGAAATCCTTCCAATCCTCCATATTACTGGTGAGGCTTGAGAGGAGGAGTTCCCCCCGTCAGGCATGATGCTTCGAAGTTTGTGTCCTAGCAAGTGTTCTCTAGACTGCATCCTCCACTAGCCCAACCAGAATCCAGAACCAAAAGCCATTAAATCTTGAGTGTCTTTTGGAAAACAAAAATGGGAAATTTAGGGAGTGGATCAACTGGTTTGCTGGAGCTCCTTGTAATCTGCAAGTATCTAGGGATCTAGGAGTCTTCGTGAACCACAAGCTGAACATGAGTTAATAGTGTGATGCAGCAGCTAAAAAAGCCAATGCAATTGTGGGCTGCATCAACAGTATAGTGTCGAGATCAAGGGAAATAATAACACCATTTTATTGTGCTTTCATTAGACCTCACCTGGAATACTGTGTCCAGTTCTGGGGACCACAGTTCAAGAAGGATATTGACAAGCTGGAATGCGTCCAGAAAAGGACAACCAAAATGGTGAAGGGTCTGGAAACCATGCCCTACGAGGAGCTAGGTATGTTTAGCCTGACAAAAAGGTTAAGAGGAGACATGGTAGCCATGTTTAAATATCTGAAGGGATGTCATGTTGAAGACGGAGCAAGCTTGTTTTCTGTTGCTCCAGAAATTTGGACAGTGAGCAATGGATTCAAACTATAGGAAAAGAGATTTCACCTAAACATCAGGAAGAATTTCGTGACAGCCAGAGCTGTTCAACAGTGGAATACACTGCCTTGGAGTGTGGAGTCACCTTCTTTGGAGGTTTTTAAGTGGAGGCTGGATGGCCATTTGCTGGAGTTACTTTGAGTGTTTGTTACTGTATGGCAGGGGGTTGGACTCGATGGCCACTCTGACTTCTTTCAACTCTATGTTTCTATGATTCTATTCTGGAGTGCAGGATAGGAGGTTGGCTGGCACCATAATATGTTCACACTACATATACATGCAGCTGGTTCTCCTCTCACATGGCCTCCACACAGACAAATATGAAGTTGTGTAAAGTGCTATGTCCCATTATAGTCAGTGGACACAGTACGCACACACGTGTTGCATCCATTGATTATAAAGGGATGCAACACTTCAAGTGTTTTAAGTGGGGGTTCCTAGAACAGAACCCCCATATATACAGCAGGGTGCACTGTATACAAAGAAAATTTAGTGAAAATGGAAAACCAGACCACATTTTTAAAAAAAATTGAGTGATGATTTTTACATACTTGAGAAACTCCCTCATTATGCAGCAATTCATAAACTCATAAATTAAAAACAAAAGTGGGATGAGGATTGATCATGCTCCAGAAGCCAACATTTTTTGTGGACAGATGGGCTGTCTGAGCCCATTATTGTTTATAGATCCAATATGAGCACGGCTGTTAGGGGGCAATGATAACACAGCAGAATTTTGTTATAGTTCCTACATGTATGGCTTCAAAGTATGCATCTAAGCAATTTGTTATTTACATTATGTTTTATGTAGGTTTTCACCTAATGTGACAAATGAAAAGCATCTTCAACTAAAATTATTTTCAACAAGTATATATGGTAAATTATACAAGTATACAATAAATATGGTAAATTATATGATTTTCTTATTCTTATTCCTCTTCCAAACGCTAAATCATTACTACTGTCAACATACGACATACGCAATAAAATGCACTGGAGAATACTTAGAAAAGATCAAGGCAGTCTAATTCCGCACCCCAACTCAAAAAAAATCCACATAGAACTAAAACAGTAGCCCAGGAGCAGCATAGGCTGAAAACTACGTACATATTGCTCTCATGCTACCAGGTAATCTCTCAGGTGGTACAGGACAAAAAAAACTAGCCCATACTTTGAATTTTGTAATTTTGTAGCTCTGTATGAATTCAAATATAATTTGGAAACTCATGCTCTTTTAATCTAATACATGAAACATATAGAATTTTTACTTACAAGGTTTGCTGGGTCTCTCAAAACCTTCACGCTAGAAGACAAGAGATAAAATAATCAGATTCAGTTCAATTATGAAGGAAAAATCAGAACCAAAAATATATTTTCTTAAATAGCCTGCAGAGGAGAAAACTACTGAGAAAAGATGAGTTTTTGATATCTGGACCTTTCTTTTTCATGATTTCAACTACACTGGAACTAAACTCACAGAACTGCCTTAACCTATCTATATAGACTTCCCCCATTTGTTTGACAGGTTAAGGTCAAGCACACTGCCAGAACACAGAACTGCCTGAAAAGTGGAACCCATGTCCTGTACTGTAGGAAGCATGAAGGACTTACAGAGGCTCGCTTGGGACTGATCCTAACCACACTGCTTGCAAAGTCTCTCAGTTGGCTTATTGCCCCTTTTCCCCTCCTCTCAGCTTGATTTGCAAGCAGTGCACACCTGCGACCAGTTGCAAGCAAGCCTCTGTAAGCAAGAACTGATAAAAGAGCAGAACCCCAGTTGAATTAATGAACTTGTCCTTAATTTGGAAGCATCAAAAGAGCTGTCACATAATGGAGCATCAAAAGATAGGGGTTTCTTATAAATGTACTGTAGTATAAGGATAAGTAAATCCTCCTTCATATCAATCTGCTGGATCTAACAGATCTCTTTTAAGTTCCAGCTGGAAATACGATCTGATATCAAGATGAGCTGTTAAAAGGAAAGAATGTCATTGTTAGATCACTCCAAAAATCTAATCTCACACAACTACCGGGGCATAACGATCTCTACGCATTTACAAGTATAACTATGTTTTATGTTAAGGACAACCAAGCTGTGATGTGACCCCTGGGAAAAGATTTAAAAGTTATTGGCCTATGAAAACCACTAGAAGAGCAAACAGAAGAGAAGGTAATGTCTCCCCTCTCCATTTCTAATGGTGAGATGAAATACTGAGCTCGCAGTAAATAATGGAAGAGGTCCAATGTACCCAATAGCCTAAAGATTATTTGCATTGTTTTTCTGGGGAAAATAAATTTAAACTCAGAGTTGAAAAGCTATACCATGAAAGCGAGCTCTTGTATCAAGACGGAGCCAACACGAAATGAAATAAAACCTCTAAGGACAAAGTTTACTTCTACCATCCATGGAACCAGCAGGAGTGCAAGAGGAACACACAGAAATTTATAAGGATGGGGGAAAACAGCTACATGAAATATAACCAAAAAAATGGAAGAACAGGTTGCTTAACTGTAACTGTGGTCCTTCGAGTGGTCATCTGTGCCCTCACTCAATGGGAATCTTCGTGCACGCGCAGTAGCTTTTCGGAAAGTCCCAGAGCTGAGCAGCTCAGGGGGAACCCCTCCTCCACCTGGTACTGAGCATGCTCAGTCCCGCCAAGCTAATGGTCTCTCCTCAGTTTCGAAGTCTGCCAAAGCAGGACCTGAAGAGGGGAGGTTAGGTGGGTGTGCGTGAGGGCACAGATGACCACTCGAAGAACCACAGTTACAGGTAAGCAAACTGTTTTTTCTTCGTGGTCTCTGTGCCTCACACAATGGGAGATTGAGTAGCTTACCACTGGACGGCAGGTCAGGTCCTACAAGATCGAAGACAGTACCGCAAGACCAAAACGAGCATCACACCTGCCCTGGCAGTCAAGGCAGTAGTGGAAAACGAAGGTCGCAGGTCGCGATCAGGTAGCCACATGACAAAGCTCTTGAAGTCGACCCCACGGAGGAGAGCTGCTGAGGATGTCATTGCCCTCGTGGAGTGTGCACGGGGCGGAGGAGCCAGCGGAAATTGTTTTGCAAGTTCATAAGCTAGATGGTCTGGACCACCCACTTAGAGAAGCATTGGGTGGACACCTTATGGCCCTTCCGGAGACAACCATAACATACAAAAGGTGAGGAGTCTGTCGGAAGGACAAAGTCCATTGAAGATAAAAAGCCAGGGCTCGACGGATGTCGAGAGAATGAAGCAATCATTCTAGAGGTGAAGCTGGATCAGGACAGAAGGCAGCTAAAATGACATCTTGGTTCAGATGAAAATCCGAGATGACTTTAGGAAGGAAGGAGATATCCAGACGCAGGACCACTTTGTCACAATGAAAGACCAGGAAACGCTCATCTGACCTTAGCGCAGTAAGTTCTCCTGTTCGCCTAGCCGAGGTGACAGCAACTAGGAAGGCTGTCTTCAGAGTCAAGAGGCGATCGTCAGAAGTAGCCATAGGTTCAAAGGGAGGTCGCATCAGTTGTGAAAGAATTAGGGACAATGACCAAGGCGGCAGACGCGGGTTGGCCGGGGAATAAAGATGTTGCAAGCCTTTCACAAACTGTTTAAGGGTAGCAACTCAAAAGAGGGCAGCAGAAGGGGTACCACGTGGTTGATAAGCTATGATGGCCAACAGGTACACCTTAAGGGAAGAGAACGCTAGCCCCTGTTCCCAGAGTTACAGAAGAAAGTGCAGTACAGTAGACAGCACAATCAGCGTTGCCCGTTCATGCCCGGCATCAGCAAATGCCACAAATTTCTGCCATTTATAGTGGTAGGACCTCCACGTAGACTCCCTCCTGGCAGCTGTGAGGACAGTCTGGATAGAAAGAGAGTTTAGAACACTATCCTCCACGCATGAAGACACAATTAGGTCTGGATGGAAGACTCGGCCGATCGAGTGAGAGAGGAGGTCTGGTACACAAGGGAGGTGTATCTTGCAGCCCAGAGCTGCTGCAAGAAGAGGGCCAAACCAGTGTTGTCTCAACCGGTATGGTGCTATGAGGACAGCACTGGAGCGCTCCGACACAATCCTGGCTACCACTCGGCCCAGGAGTGGAAACGGGGGAAAAACGTACAGAAATTTCCTTCTTTCACTGAAACTGGAAGGCATCTCTGAGGGAGCCTGGGCCCAGGCTGGCCCTCGAACAGTAGCGAGGGCATTTCCTTTTCCAAGTGCTCGCAAGGAGGTCAATAGATGGAGTGCCCCAACAGGACACTGTTCTCTCGAAGGCGGCGTCGGACAGGGACCATTTGTGGTGACACGTGTCCCTGCTTAGAGTGTCCGCTGTGATGTTGTCTTGACCCGCCAGGTGAATCACGACGAGATGGACACTCAGAGGCACACACCAGTCCCAGAGACGAAAAGCCAGGTAGAGAAGGCTGGAGGAGTGGGTGCCCCCCTGTCTGTTCACATAGCAGATGGCCACTGTGTTGTCGGACAAGATCTGAACCGTCCGGCCGACAACAAGGTTGCGGAAAGTCCACAAGGCTTTCAGGATGGCCAGAAGCTCTAAGGCACTGATGTGGAGATGAGTCTGCACGCCGATCCAGTGACCCTGCACTACTAGGCGGCTGCAGTGTGCTCCCCAGCCCAGGAGGGATGTGCATCCATTGTGATGGTAATTGTCGGGCAAGGCTCGACAAATGGCATTCCTGATAGCAGATGCCGGGGTGCGAGCCACCAGTGAAGAGAGTCCTGTACTGGTCAGGGAACTTGCAGTAGGTGACACTGGTCGTCTAGAAGGGGGTCGAAGTTTCTGACGAACCAGTGTTGCAGCGGGTAAGCGCCGAGACGCGAAAGGTAAGTCACAGTTGTCGTCACTGCCGCCATGTAGCCCACAAGTTGCTGGATCCTTCCTGCGGAAACCACTGGGGTGCGCAGGACAGCAATGACAGCCTGCCTCACTGGCAGGAACACCCTGGCAACAATGGAATCCAGGGAGGCACCTACGAAGTCCAGCGTGTGGGAAGGCTCCAGGTGGGACTTCTTGCGATTCACCCTGAAGCCAAGGTTGGAGAGGAGGGAGAGTGCAAGGTGGATATCCTCATACAGTTTTTGCTTGCAGGGCGCCACCAACAGCCAGTTGTCCAAATAGGGGTAAACCATAACGCGTTTCATGCGGAGGTACGACACCAGTGGGGTTAAACATTTTAAGACCCTGGGAGCGGTGGACAGGCCGAACGGCAGGACCTTATATTGGTAACACACACCATCGACCACAAAACGAAGGTATTTTCTGTGGTGGGACCAAACTGTGATATGGAAGTAGGCATCTTGTAGGTTGATAGAGGTGAACCAGTCCCAACACCTCAGAAAAGGCAGGATGGAAGAGAGGGTGACCATCTTGAACTTTTGGGGACGGATGTAGGAATTCGCCCCCGGAGATCCAGGATTGGTTGGAGGGTACCGTCCAATTTTGGTACCATAAAGTACCAGGAAAGGAAGCCGGTGGCACTGTGAAGGAGGAACTGTAGCTCCTGTAGAAGAGCTAGGCTGGCGAAGGTGGAATAAAAGATGACTTGGGTGGTATATTTTGAAATTTGATGGTGTAACAAAGACGGACGATGGAAAGCATCCAAGAATCCATGGTGATGTGACGTCATGTGTCTAAATAACGGGCCAGACCCGGGTTCCTGGCGAAGCTGGTAGGTAGACGAATGGATGAATGTGGAGGCGCCCTGCGACGGAAGTCAAAAACGAGACTTAGCCGTGGAGGAGGACTTCTAAGACGGCTGTCGCCTCCAAAGAGCATCTTGACGATTCTGGGAGAGAGGGGCAAATAGAAACACGGTCAGGTGAACGCGAGGCAACGCAGTAGGCCGAGTGGCGCCAAGAGGAACGCGAGGAAGATGGTCTCCTAGACTGAGGTGTAGGATGGAGACTCATCTTAGCGGTAAGGCGAGCCTTTACTAGAAGGTCCACAGCCTCGTCCGTGGTTGCGTGGAAAAACCCTTGACCATCAAAGGGCAAGCCCTCGATTCTCTTTCTGCTGTCCTCCGCAAGGCTGGCTGAATGGAGCCACGCGAAACAGCGAAGGGTGACAGCACCAACCATCACACGAGCCACGCCTTTGACAGTATGGCGGAAGGAGAGAATCTGTTGGTTTGACAAGGTCGCTGACTCATTACAGAACTGGATGGCGCTTGTTCTATGATCATCGGGCAGATGGGCCAGGAGAAGATAGAACCTGTCCCAGATATTCCGTTGGTAAGCAGCCAGGCACACTTGCGTATTAGAAATCCTGACAATCAGGGAAAATGCAGACTAGTCCAGACAACAACCCTCACAGTCCGGCAGAATGGTATGGGCCTCTTGTCACCCTTTGTTTGGGAGGACTCCACAACAATGGAGTTTGGTACCGGATGATTAAAAAGAAAGTCCACATCCTTCTTTTGTGTCCGATAAAGGTGTTCCAGGCAATGAGGTATCGGTTGGAGAGAAGCAGGTTGGGCCCATGGGTATTTCAGCACTTCCTGCAACACCGGGAGGAAGGGTATTGGAGCTGCGGAAGGAGGCAGCACAGTTCATGTAGCGCTGTCGGCGCAGGCTCGGAAATATCAAGGCCTAGAGTGTTGGTCATTCTGACCAAAATGTCTGAGAACTGCTTCACATCTTCCAGTGCCAAGTCCAGCGCAAGTTCACCAAATGCTAGCGGCGGAGAAGAGTGGGAATCCGGAGTAGAGTTGGCGGAATCAGAGTTGGAATCATAAGACTGTGATGACTGAGAAGGTGGCCCACAAGCCCGAGGCAAGTCTGGTGCTGCAACCGTAGGAACAGTTGGGGGAGCTCCCGTAGAAGTCGGCATCGTAACCAGTAACGGTAGCATAGGGAGCGGAGCCACCGTCGATGTCGAAGACACCAGAATAACAGCCAGGATCGGACGGACCACAGATTGAGTCGGTATCGAAACTATTGAGGAAAACGGCAGCGTCGACAGCAGGTGAGTATCAGGCGGTGGGCGTGAAACGGTTGCCGTCGCCCGAGGAGGCGGCGAGGCCGGCCAGCATCGAGGCGAGCAGTCACAAGATCAGCAGCATGCCGGAGACCATTGAAAGTAAGGGGAATGTGACCAGGAGCGAGATCTAGAACGCCAGTACTGAGGTGTAGGTCGGTAGCGAGAAGCAGAGGATGGGGACCGAGAGCGCCATGGGTGGTACGGAGACCAATGGCAAACATTCTCATGGTACCAATCTCTGTAGGCTGGAGAATACGAATAATATGAGCCCAGCTTTTCCTTCCAAACATGCTCGTGGCCATAGTGGGCGATATATGAAGCCAAAGAGAAAGGCGAGTCAAGCCTTGTTCTCGATTGGCCACAGTCGAGGCGAGTATCTCACTGATGCGGGGATCTAGCTCTCTCACCACATCCTGGAGAGCATGCCACACTAGTTCGAGCACGATCACGGGAAGGAGCCCTAGGACAGTCGCAGGAAGGAGCCTGAGGAGTGTCCAAGGCAGGTGGACAGTCAAGCCCAGGATCGGCTGGAGCATGCGACTGAGGCGGCGGGTCCTGCATAGTCAGTACCACTGCCTGTACGGGCTGAGCCAACAACGATGGCGAAGGCCGACGTTCAATATCCGAAGACAGCCCCAGTAGCACTGGTACAGGATGTACTGGGAGCTGGGTGTCGTCATGCTCTGCTGGGAGGTCAGGAGCGTCCTCTTCCTCCACGGTAGCCATAGGAGGCTGAGTCAGAGGAGGCGTCGGCAAAAGTAATGACTAAGGGCCTGCTGGAGAAGGGGAACGGTGCTTCTCCTTTTTCTTCTTCTCTTTAGTAGAAGGGTCAGTCAGATGGGACCGCTTCCGTTGAGTCACTGAAAGAGGCTTACGAGGTTGAGACAAGGCCTGTTGAGAGCCCGAAGAGGCGTCTCCTGACAAGGTGGTGGCAACTGGCATCCTAGAAAGCTTTGGAATTCTAGGCAGCGAAGAAACCAGAGGCAAGGACGCTGGAGACGGTACTGAGCCCAATACCGTTGGTGTCAGTACCCAAAAGGTCGATACCGACGAGGAGGGTGTGGTCACAGGCCTTCAAGACGCGGACAGCCAAGAAGAAGCCATGGAGGAGGTGAAAAGGGCGGTGTTGGATGCCGCCTGCTCCTTAATCTTAAGGGCTTGCTCCCAACAGTAGGACTTTAGCTGAGAGGCCCTGTTCTTCAGCGTTTGGGATGTAAAGTCCTTACAAACAGGGCAAGCCCAGACGTTGTGGGCCTCCCTGAGGCAAAAAGGCACTCTGAGTGACCGTCTGATAACATGACTTTGCGACCACAAGACGCACAAAGCTTGAACAAAGCAAACATAGAAGAAAAGGGGGAAGAGTTCTTACTGAAAATCTCCGAAGAAGAGTATAACAAATGAAGAAAAGTAAGCGAAGCAAACTGCTCAACTAGGAGAACATTTCTGAACTGCTAACAGGTCGGCAGACGAAAAGAAACTGAGGAGAGACTGTTAGCTTGGTGGGACTAAGCATGCTGAGTACTGGATGGGGGAGGGGTTCCCACCAAACTGCTCAGCTCTGGAACTTTCCGAAAAGCTACTGCACATGCGTGAAGATTCCCACTGTGTGAGGCACAGAGACCACAAAGAAGAACTTATGATACAAGCAAAATGTTATTTTACTCATTCCATTTTGAAAAGCTGCTGAAGATAGCTTACATGGTTGCTACTTTTACACATTCCTTTTAATTTCAAAAAGGATAAATAAGAGTACCCTTAACTCTGAAAGTTAAAATAGCCACAAGGTAATTTTTCTCTATAATTATTGAGGAATACATATATGAATTGTCCATCAGATTCTGGATTACCACTTCTTAGACTCAGAGCAATATCACCAGTTTATAGCTCACCTTATACATTTTTAAACCTTCTGTCTTTTCTACCTCTCTTGCTACCCGCCTAAAAAATATAATTTTTTCTTCTTTAGCTTCATTTGGGTTCCGCTTGACTCTGTCTGGATAATGTTTTACCTGCCAAATAAATGGAAAAAAAAAGTCAAGAATTTTACATTGCTTGGTTTTCCTTAAACATATTCCACTTTCAAGATGTTGAAAGTTAATGAAAGAAGTGGGGGGGGGACTATGATTAAATACCAGTTCAGATGCTGTCTAAGCTTTCTTTGAAGCAATAGTTCCAAGCAACCCCCATTATTTGCCAAAACAACCTGAGCAGCTGCCACGTTAATAATGAAAGGATACTTTGCTGGCAATCTCTGCAGGGGGGTGGGGAAATATTCACTCTTCTGTTCCTCAACAAGCTGCCTCTTAGTAGCATTGAAGAAGTGGCTAACCCAGGAATGGACTTGCTAGGGATGAGAAAGACTCTCATCTCCACATCACTCAGCAATACCTAGATACTAGCAAACAGAAAAAAAAATTCCTATGCACTGAGATGAGGGGGGTGTTTATGTGGTCACACATGCACATGTTCATGTAATGTGTGCTTGGGACTCAGGACAGGTGCATGCCTTGCTGCTTCTATCAACAAGATGCTGCTGATGGGTGTATCATTCTTTGTCTTTTCCTAATGCCTGCTTGACAGTGGCTGTGAATAGTAAACCAGGGTTCAAAAGCTTCTATCAATCAGTGATTCATAGGCTATTCCCATTTCTAGCTGGTGTGTTCCAGAGGTCTTGCTCTCTGGAGATGTGTAGAAACAAGCTTGAAGCACTAGTTTTGCTCTGATATTTCCACAGGCAACCATTCTGCTGTAGGAAGTAACGTTTAGGCCCATTCACCAGGTACAGTATTGAATAGATAACACCTATGCTCCTTCCTTTTAATAACCTGGCAGTTAATGAATTAATCACAATAATATATTTAATACCGCAGACAGAGCTTGACATCTTCTCTTGGTTGCATGCTAAACTCCAGACTTACTAGAATTTCATACATAAAGCTTTAGAGGACAGCCCAAGACTACACAGGGCATCACAGACTGGGTATGAGGACAGAGGGGTGCATATTTGAAGGAAAATGGCATTTGTAGCAGAACATACATCTCACTGTTATTACCTGTGAACTCAAAGCATAAGAAGTGCAGTGCAAACAGGCACTTTTAAGAAAGTTTACATTCTCTGAGCTTTATTCTCCCAAAGTAATAAAGGCCACCACTTTATTTGTTCTTGCATGTTGTGTAAATCCCAAACAAATTTTACTACTTCTGTGTCAGGTGAGTCTCACAGACAAATAATGTATTTATGCATTCAATGCATTTATTTTGGCCATCCCACAAGGATATTTTCTGATTATAATACGAACAGTCTGAACTCTCAAACTATAAACAAAACACTGATTTTTTTTCTCTTCTCCAACTATCCTAGAAAGAAGATCCAAAGATGCTGCTGCAGTGGCAGATGAAACAGTACTGAAAGGACATTGGGCAGAGTGCAGATGATCTCACTTTCGCACTCATCAGTGTGCTGGTCAAGTAAATTTTAAAAGACCTCACTGAACATGCTGCAGAAGTATCCCCCCACCAGCTGATCTATATAGTGAGGAGAATGTCTGTGAGACTGATGGAAGGTATCTGTATGAAACAGGGCATGGGCATGCGCACTACTTGCATGAAGCCCACAAGCTGAAAAAAGATTCCCACTCTTGTGTTGCAAGAACAGCAAAGTCAGAGATAAAATTTTGTACACATAAGAGATGTTTAATTTTACCCTCTCTAGTGCCGTACTTATATGGTTTTTGTAAGCAGAGATAACTTACAAGATATAATTTTCTGTGTCTTTGGCCAATGAGATGTTCTATCATTGGTGCCATCTCTGTATTGAACTGGCATAGTTGGCATTCGTAGCAAGGATCCCTTCTCCCTTGGAATCGGATTTCGACCACATATTCCAAACCTACAAGAATAGAGACAGTAATGCAGACATTTCCTCGCCCAGAAAAAAAAATCTTTACAACAGTGCTGCATTAAAAAATTTTATTTCCTTACTTTCCTTTCCAAATAGACTATGACACAAGCATGTGTTTACAATAATATGAATAAGAGGCTATTCTATAAATACTATTTAAATGTAACTACATGGTATTACAGTTAAATGTAATTACACAGTATTGGAAAGCTAAGCACAGTAGATATGTGACCTAGTTCTCACAGAACTAACATCATTTCAGACTGCAAGTGAGATGTAGGCTTCATTTTAAAAATAGGTAAACACTAATTAATTATTCTGAACTCAATTAATCAAAAACAGGATTTCTTGCATTTATATCCACGCACCTCTTCCTTGTTTAGATCTACTCTACACCCCCCCCCCCAATTCTCTAGTGTTTCACTTAGAGGAAGTAGTACACCTGTGTTTACAGACAGGGCCTTGAGACACATACTTCATTTATACCACCTGTGAAACAGAACTGATCAGGTTACTTCCTATGTCTATAAAGAATTAACTCACTCATAGGGAAAAAAACACCAGAAATTGTATAATTAGTATTCATGACCTAAGCACCTATTTTTTTTACCTGTAGTTTTATGAAAAAATTGAAGTAATCACAAGTAGATGGAGGAAGAGATAGACACTTTTTCCCACTTTTTTACTGCATGGTGGATTAGACAGTCTTAGAAGCAGCAGTTGCACTCCTTATCTCAACTACTGCTGCAGCTATTGCCATACCTAATGCCTGTGCTTCATGAACAGTAACCAGTCTAAACCATGGCTTTCAGATCCTTTTTTATCTGTTAATGGCACGTTTGTTAAGTGAGGAATCCATGAAAAACTACAAGCTTTAAGCAATGGTGACAGTAATTTTAATTGTAACCACAGGTCAAAACAGAGAAAACGAAAAATTATACAGAAATGACAAAAATACAAAACTCAGAATAGGTAAAAGCAGTTACAACTCCAATGATTCAAATATAATGGGTCGGCCAGAAGTCTAACAGGTTTAGAAAATTCTTTGCTGCTGTTTATTTTAGCAGAGTAAAAATAGATACCTGATAACATTAAGTAAATGCATGTGCTGGCAAATAGTTAACCATTCCCTTTTGATTATGATTTGAAAGATCCCATTTAAAAACCATGGAAATTATCCATTTTTAAAAAGTTCCTTATCAGATTGTTTACATAACTGCTAGTTATGTGTCTGAGCATACTCCCTATGCAGTCATTCTGTACTGATAGTCACAGAATTGGAAGAGACCACAGGGACCATCCAGTCCAATCCCCTGCAATACAGGAACACACATCAGACCACTCCCAATAGATGGTCATCCAGCCTCTGCTTAAAAACCTCCAAAGAAGGAGACTCCACCATACTCCAAGGCAGCATAGTCCACTGCTGGACAGCTATGACCATCAGGGAGTTCTTCTTGAGGTTTAAGTGGAATCTATTTTCCTGAAGTTTGAATACATTGTCTCTGGAGCACCAGAAAACAAGCCCGCTCCCTCCTCAACATGACATCCCTTCAAATATTTAAACATGGCTATCACGTCCCCTCTTAACCTTCTCTTCTGCAAACTAAACATACCCAACTCCCTAAGATGCTCCTATGGGGCATGGGTTCCAGACCCTTCACCATTTTCGTCGCCCTCCCCTAGACATGCTCCAGCTTGCTGATATCCTTCTTGAAATGAGGTGCCCAGAACTGGACACAGTATTCCCGATCAGGTCTAAGAAAGGCAGAATAGAGTGGTCCCATTACCTTCCTTGATCTAGACACCATACTCCTATTGATGTAACCAAGAATTGCGCCAGCTTTCTTGGCTATCACATCACATAGCTGACTCATGTTCAGCTTGTGGTCCACCAAGACTCCTTGATTCCTTTCACACATACTGTTATCCAGCCACGTGTCCCCTATCCTCTATTTGTGCATTCCATTTTTTCTAACTAAGCGTAGGACTTTACATTTCTCTCTGTTGAAATTCATTTTGTTAGTTTTGGCCCAGCTCTCCAATCTATTAATGTCATTTTGAATTCTGATCCTGTCCTCTGGTGTATTAGTAATCTCTCCCAATTTGGTGTCATCTGCAAATTTGATCAGCATGCCCTCTATTCCTTCATCCAAGTCACTGATAAATATCTTACAATACTTGGAGGTCGATAACATGAAAAAAAACTGCCTTGCTCTTTCTGGATGCTTGAAAAAGCCTTTGATAACGTGTCTGGCTGAAGTGGTAAAGATTACGAACTGTGGTCAGAATTTTAGTGCTTGAATTCACACTATTTATTCTGACCAGAAGGCACACATTTTGCTTATTAGAGACAAATCAATTTTTGTGACATATTAAGAGAGACAAGACAAGGAGTGCCTTATATCATCCCTGTTGTTTATATTGATTTTGGAAGTTTTAAATACAGCAATTAGAGAAGAAGTTAAAATTAAAGGAGTGACAATAAAGAAACAAGTGTTTAAATTAACAGCATTTGCTGGTGGCTTAGTGATCAGACCCACTGGAGTGTGATTTACTTAAACTGACTAGTGATTATGGGGACTTGGCTGCTTTTAAACTGAATAAACAGAAGACATTTATGTTGACAAAAACTATGAGAAAAAAGCAACATAAGTTATTGATAATAAAAGCAGGATTAGTCATGAAAAAAGTGAAATATTTAGGAATTACTTTTGGAACTCAAAACACAAAACTGTTTCAGAATAACTATGAAAAGACCTGGTGTAAAAATAAATAAAAATTACAGAGATTGTCCAAATTAGAACTGTCACAATGAGGAAGGTTTTCATAAAAATAAATGTGCTGCCAAAAATGTCTTTTAATTTCAGACAATACCTGTTTTGATTAACGACTTATCACTGAAAAAATGGCAAAGGGTTATCTTTAAATTTGTTTGGCAAGAAATGAAACCAAGACTAAGAGTTAAGGTTCTACAAGATATAAAGCCAAGAGGTGGACTGAGGCTGCCAGATTTGAAGTTGTACTATTATGCATCTTGCTTAGCATGGTTGAAAGAACAGTTGATATGAAGAAGGAAAGTCTTTTACAATTAAAAGGTTCTGACTTAAGATTTTCTGACAAAATTAAAGAAAGTGTAAATTTTAATACTCATTTTATAAAGCGAGTGCTTCTCAGAGCTTGGAACAAATATAAAATGTGATTATGCCCCAGAATGCTTTTGTGGGTTTCACTTCCTGAACCTTTGTTTGAAAAAGAATTATCTATTAAAGACTAATGGTTAACATATAAAGATCTAACACTAATGGATGGAGAAGAATTTAAAACGAAAACAAGTGGAAGAACTGGTTGAATGTGGTTATAATATTAGATCGTTTGTCTCCAGAAAGCTAACTAAATGATTTAAAATAGGTAAGAATTTGGTTTTGATGTTGTTAAAAACAGAATCTGAGGAACAACTGTGTCAAGATGATGAACATTTGCTGGATAAATTGTACAGGATGTTGTTCAAATTAGAACTGGAGGAAGAACAAATAAAAGAACACATGATTAAATGAGCACAAAATGTGGGCCATTCCATTCAGATGGAACAATGGGAAAGGTTGTGGACAAAAGATATGAAATTTACTCTGAGTTATGATGATTTTTAAAAGACGACGTATAGATGGTACTTAACAACAGAAAAACTGTCTCAAATGTATAACGGTTCCTCAGATAAATGTTGGAAGTGTAATCAAATAGAAGGTACATTTTTCATATGTAGTGGGCTTGTGAAAAAAGCAAAGAAATTTTGGGTTTCAGAAAACTGAAACCAGAACTGTTTTTACTGAGACTGATAGCATAAATAAGAACATTAAAAAAATTATACAAGATAGTAGCTGCGAAAACATATTATGCTCAAAAATGGAAAGATCTCAAGATAGCATCTCAAGATAACTGGATGATGAAGTTGTTGGATATGGTTGAGATGGACAAGTTGATGACTTTAATTAAAGAAGAATCTTTAAATGAGTTCAACAAGGTTATAACGTACTTGAAGAGTGGTTGAGGGAGAAATGCTATTATAGGATTTGAACAGTATGGTTAGGAACTTTATAGTAGAACATTAATCATACTACTGAATTACTACATTTAATATAAGAGTACAGTTAGCCCTCCATGTGTGTCTGCGGGAAGGAGCCTGAGGCATGGTGTGAAGAGTAGCCTCTACGGTTGAAATTAGGTCAGGTAAAGGAGAGGGAAAGATCAGTATGGTGGCCCTATACTTCCCTTCTGTTGTCCATCTCCTTCCTTTGGTGTGAGGACAGGCATTCAGAGAGAGTCTGTGGTGCTGAGCAATCGAGCTGTGAACAATCCTTAGCTGGTTAGGCAGTGGCTGGTGGAGGAGGAGGAGGAAGAGGATCAGAAATTGGTTTTTAAAAGGCTCTGTGACCCAATCAAAGCCATCCAAGAGGAAAGGTTTGTCCAGAGAAGCAGCATCTGAGGTAGAGAGTCAGCTGTTGGAGAAACTCGCAAATAACCATATCAATGAAAGTCAAACCCACAAATGTGGAAGGCTGATTGTAATTATAGCATGAGTATGAAGGTAGATAAAATTTATGTAATCTTTAATAGTAGGTTTTACTATTTAGCTATAAGTACTTTATTGAACTTTGAAGAAGCATAAGACATAAATAACTACTCTCTGGGGAGCTGGAAGTCATATGTGTAACCCCTTTTATCCCCTTTGTGTTTGTGCATTTGTTTGGATATTTACTTGTGTGTTTAGACTGTTTGTGTTGGATATTTGTGTATTTCTTTCTTACATATTGTTTTATATTTTCTAAAATTGTCCTTAATATAAATATTTTAAAAAAATACTACCACAGGAAAAATCACGTTACATGGTGCTCTACAGTCTCAGAAGTATACAGACCCTCTGCCAAATCCATCATGAGAAACATTTTGTTAGTTAATACGCTTTTCAATTTACAGGGATGATCAAGAAAACAATGACATTCATTAGACTGAAAAGCCATACCTATAAGAGGTTCTTCTCGATCCGGATCCTTCATGAAATCTTTCAAAGATCTTATATTTTTTGAAAGTGGTCTCTTTACTAAGAGAAAACAAACATATTACATATGGTAACTAAAAGAGATTTGTCACAACTTCTGCCTACATGAATGCATGAAGAATACATAGAACAGTGTATTTTAATAGCTTATCAGCTGTCTAGAAGTAATAGATGTCTTGGTTCTTTTTCCTTTCTTTGGTACTTAGAATTAAATAAAACAGGATGGAATAAGTTCAGAAATCTGGGTTTGGTAGAACAGCTATAGCTTTTCCCACACCACTTTGCTGTAAAGTTGTTTTCAGCATGGTGGTTAAAAGTGCACAACCACAAACTCTTTGAAATAGCCAAACGAGCAAAAAGTAACTATTACATTAACAGCAGAACTAAAGAACTAAGAAAGCTTCAAGAAGTAAAAGGTTCATGAAGCTCTATGCTGTGTCTCCAACAAAAGCCAACTAATGATTCAGATGACCATTCTCCATTTGTTCTAAACCCTTCAATCAATACACTCACCAGATTTACAGAGAATATTCCCATTCACCTTAACGTGCTCAAGAGGCAGCAGTACATCTACTTCCCTCATGAGTTTGGACCTTTCTGCACTAGACTGTTATAGTGCTATTATTCCACTTTCAACATCCTATGGAATTCTGGGGCTTGCAGTTTAGGAAGGGGCCTTTAGAATTCTCAGCCAGAGAGCTCTCTGGCTTCAGTAAACTACAAACCTCAGAATTCCACAGGAAGTTGAAAGAGAAATAATAGCACTGTAACAGTGTAGTGCAGAAAGGCCCCTTGTCAAGTATCATTAACATTATGTGTTAGAGATCATTATACATCCTGGAATAAAAGAATTCTGTAAGCAGAATTAGGTATTGCCTTTGTCTCCCTGTCCTTAAATTATAAACTTGAGTTTGAAACCTTTAAAAGAGGAATTAGAAAGTTCATGCCCACCACCACCATTCATGAAATGTTAGTATGTGCTTTTCCTGCTGCTGTTCTTCACGGTCATCAAGTTGACTTCAAGTTATGACAACCCCATGAATGAGAGACCTTCAAGTCACCCTATCATTAACAGTTCTGCTCAGGTCTTGTGGTTTTGGTGCCATGGCTTCCTAGACTGAGTCTATCCATCAGTAAGGAGTTCATCTTATTTACTACTACCCTCTACCACGCAAAGCATTAGTGTCCTTTCTAGTGAGTCATGACTTCTAATGATATGTCCAAAATATGACAGTATCAGTTTAGATCATCTTCACTCTAGGGAGGGTTCAGGCTTGATTTGCTGTAGGACCCATTTAGAAGTCCACAGTGTCCACAGAACTCTCATCCAGCACCATCTTTCAAATGAGCTGATTTTTGTCCTATCAGCCTGTTTCACTGTCCAACTTTCACATCCATACATAACAATGGACATATGTATAAATAAGTATAAATAGACCACTTTTGTATTCAATGATATACTTTTGTCATTTCAGGATCTTGGCTAATTCCTTCACAGCTGCCCTTTGAAGTTCTTGTCTTGTGATTTCTTCACTGCAATCTCCATTTTGATTAATGACAGATCCAAGGTATGGAAAATCTTGAACTATGTCAATGTTTTCATTGTCTGCTTTAAAATTATGGAAATCATCTGTGGTCATGATTTTTGTTTTCTTAATGTTCAGCAGTAAACCTGCCCTTGCACTTTCTTCCTCAACTTTCAATTATCCTTCAAGTCTTTCTTATTTTCTCCTAGTAGTATGGTATTGTCTGCATTTCTTAAATTTTTGACGCTCCTTCCTCCAGTTTTCACCCCACCTTCCTCCGAGTCTAATCCTGCTTCACATATATGTTCAGCACACAAATTGAACAGATAAGATGATAAAATGCAACCTTTCCTGACCCCTTTGCCAACTGGAAACCATTCTGTTTCTCCGGTATTCTATCCTGAAGACAGTCTCTTGTTCTGAGCATAGGTTATCCACCAGGACAATCAAATGATGTACCACACTCATTTTTTTAAAAAGTGATCCATAGTTTTTCATGATCTACACCAGTGTTTTTTAACTTTTTTCTAACAGTGGCCCTCTTCTGACCTTGATTCTCTCCTGTGGCCCCCTAGACCTACCAGTAGAAAGGTAACTATTTAAATGCTTTGTTTGTAAATAGAACTTGTTGTATTTATAATTTTTATAATTTATACAAAATACAATTACATAAAATTACAATTACAAGAGAAAAGAAAGAAAAGGAAACTCTAGCTGGTAAAAAGGTTTAAAACAAACAAACAGGTGATTAAAGTAATAAGCAGGAGAAGATATACTACAGTCATTCAAAGAGAGCTCCCAATGACCAGGAGAAATTAACATGCGCAGCTCCAATCCACCATGTTTCCAACACCAGTTCTAGATGAGGGGCAGAACAGAAGCTGCAGCAGGCACTGATTTCGTGGGTGCAGCTATAATAGCCTATAAGCAGCACTGCTTACAGCACCCTTTGATTGTTCAGAGCCTAAAGGCACTGCTAGTGAGTACAGCCCAGCAGCAGCAGTCCATGGCACAGTCCGTACAAGCTCAAAAGCCTGCAGGTCTGCAGACTAGAGAGCGATCCTCCAGAGACTGGGTGGACCTGGACAGGCTGACTGGTGACCAGGCTAGCAGCTCCAGTGCAGTCATGAGAAAAATTTTCCCTGTATCAAGCAAAAGCAAAATAGAGTGAAGTTCCCCTCTCTGTTTTCTTCATTTCTCACTTCCCTCTGTGGTCCCCTAGTCTTGTCCCACAGCCTCTCCATTTATGTGATTTTTCACACCTGCAGGCCCCTTGGAATATCCTGGGGGCTCACAGGGGGCCATACGGCCCTTGGTTGAGAAACACTGATCTACATTATCAAAGGCTTTGCTATAATCTATAAAGCACAGGCTGATTTTCTTTTGAAATTCTTTGGTGCACTCCATCAGCCAACATATGTTTGCAACAGGATTCCTAGTGCCTCTTCCTTCTCTATAGCTACCTTGGACATCTGGCATTTCTTGATTCATATATGGTAAAAGTCTTTGTTGTAGAATTTTAAGATCGGTTTGCTTCCATCGAAGTTTTATTCAGTGGTCCTGTGGTTACTGCAATTCCTGGTGTATCCTTTCTTGGGGATTAGAATATATATTTAGTGTTTAAAATCTGTGGGCTGTTGTTTTGTTTTACATATTTCTGACAGATTTTAATTAGAACTAGAGTAGATTCTGTCTCTGTAGCCTGAAGCAGCTCTATTGGTATGTCATCTGTTCCTGGTGATTTATTTCTCCCCAAGTGCTCTGAGTGCAGCTTCTACTTCCCTTTCAAAAATTGTAGGTTCATCTTCAACCTCTTCTTACTTGAATGAATCTGTCGTCCTTTCATCTCACCCTGTATACTGTTTCCACTTTCATTTTGTTTGTACTTGGTCTTGTAACATGTCCCCTGTTGGTCACAGAGCATCCTCATTCTTGGTTTAAATTTCCCTTTGATTTCTTGGATCTTATGGAAGAGGGCTTTTGTTCTTCCTTTTTGTTGTCATCATCTCTTTCTTGGCACTGATTATAGTAGTTCTCTTTGTCCCTCTTTGTTCAGTGATTTGCGCACAAATCACTGAACAGCTGTATTCAGGGTTTTGACCCTATTTCTGTCACCCTTTACTTTTGCTTCTCTTCTCTCCTTAACTGTTTGTTTGAACTTTCATTTGTCATCCACTGCGGATTCTCTTTCTTTTCAGCGGCATTTTTTTAAAGAATTTATTTCTGATGATGTCACTGTCTTCCCTTCAGTACTCTTCTACCTCTGATCAATTAGGTTTAATAGTTCAATGAACAGGTTGCTTACCTGTAACTGTGGTTCTCATACATTAGGAGCTTTCGCATCTGCACGGTAGCATTCGGAAAATTCTCGAGCTTAGTAGCTTGGCAGGAACCCCTCCCCCATGCCGGTACTGCGCATGCTCAGCCCGCCGAGCAACGGTCACGCCTCAGTTCTTTGGTACGCCAAGAAAAGGGACCTGAAAAAGAGGGGACAGCCGGGCGGGCATGTATGAAGGCACAGATGACCACTCGAAGAACCACAGTTACAGGTAAGCAACCTGTTCTTCTTCTTCGGGGTCTCTGTGCCTCATGCATTAGGAGACTGTGTAGCTTACCTGTAGGATGGTGGGTCAAGTCCTAGAGAACAGAAGCTAGCACAGCACGTCCAAAACGAGCATCTTGACGGGACTGGCAGTCTAGTCTGTAGTGGCGCACGAAGGTCGATGGCTGGGACCAGGTTGCCACATGGCAGAGTTCCTGCAGGTCGACTCCCCATAGGAGGGCTGCAGATGCAGGCTCTGGTGGAATGAGCCCGAAGAAACGCTGGCGGAGGCTTCTTGGTGAGCTCATACGCCAGCTGGATAGTCTGGGTCACCCATTTGGAAAAATGTTGGGTGGAAACTTTATGGCCTCTTCAACGCCTGCCATAGCACACAAAGAGGTGCGGGGTCTGTCGGAAAGAGGCAGTCCTGTCCTTGTAGAAGGCCAAGGCCCGACGAACATCCAGGGAGTGAAGGGATCGCTCCAAAGGCGTAGTCAGGTCCGGATAGAAGGTTGGGAAGATGATGTCTTGGCTGAGATGGAAATCAGACACCACCTTCAGCAAGAAAAGGATGTCAGGCTGAAGGATCGCCTTGTCTCTATGGAAGACAAGATATGGCTCATCAGATCATAGGGCAGTCAGCTCTCCCACCCGAACTGGCAGAGGTGACAGCCACCAAGAAGGCAGTTTTCATGGTGAGCAGCCTGTCATCTGCGGTCACCATGGGCTCGACGGGCGATCTTGTCAGCTGCGATACCACCAACGATAACGACCATGGTGGTAGTGGTGGCGATACCAGCGGATAGAGGTGGTGCAGGCCCTTCATAAACTGCTTCACGGTAGCATCATGAAAGAGAGCTGCCGATGGGGATCATGGAGATTGGTATGCCACGATCGCAGCGAGACAGACCTTCAGGGAAAGGAAGGCTAAGCACTGGTCTCGGTGATGTAGAAGGAAGTGGAGCACGATAGGCATGTTGACCAGCGATACCGGCTCCCGTCGCACTTCAGCGAAGGTAACGAAGCGCCACCACTTGTAGTGATAAATTGTGGCGTGTCAACTCCTTCCTGGCCACAGTCAAGACATTACCAATGACCAATCGTCTAGGGCGATATCCTCCAGGCATGGAGGGCCAGGAGCAGCAGGTCTGGGTGAAGAACGAGACCGCTGGAGTGGGACAGGAGGTCCGGTACTGTCGGAAACTGGAGAATCTGTCCTCGGGCAGCCTCGAACACGGTGCCAAACCAGTGCTGCCTTGGCCAGTATGGTGCCATGAGAACAATGTCTGCTCGGTCCGCGAGGATCTTCGATATCACTCGGCCGAGGAGGGGGAATGGAGGGAACGCATAGAGGAATCCCTCGTTCCACCCAAACTGGAAGGTGTTGCCAATGGAGTGGGGATCGCGGCCAGCTCTCAGCAGTACCAACAACACTTCACGTTGAGGCCGGTGGCGAAGAGGTCAATCGTCAGCTTGCCCCATTGATCTCGAATCATCTAGAACACCTCGCTGGAGAGGGACCACTCATGGTGACATGAGGTGTCCCTGCTAAGTGTGTCCGCTGTGGTGTTCTCCTGCCCGGCCAGGTGAACCGCCACAGGATGGATCCGGAGGGAGATGCACCAGTTCCAGGGATCGAGAGCTATGTTGAGGAGAGCGGTCGAATGAGTCGCTCCTTGCCTGTTGACATAACATACTGCCGTCATGTTGTCTGTCAAGATCAACACTGTACGGTCGGTAACGAGGTGTCGAAAGGCCCTCAAAGCCTTCCAGATGGCAAGCAGCTCGAGGGCGTTGATGTGTAGGGCGGTCTCATGATTGATCCACGGCTACAGACTCTGAGGTCACCACAGTGTGCTCCCCACCCAAAGAGGGAGGCATCTGTTGTTACCATGACTTTTGGATTCTGCTCCCGGAACGGCATGCCTAACAAGAGGTGGCTGTAAGACTGCCACTGCAGCAGGGACTGGCGCACACATTGAGGTAGCTGAAACAGGTGTACCTGGTTGTCGAGGAGTGGATCAAAGACTCGGACAAACCAGTGCTGAAGTAGTCGTGTGTGACGCCTAGAGAGATAGGTCACGGCAGTTGTCGAGGCTATGTACCCGAGGAGCTGTTGGATTCTCCTTGCCGTTATTGTTGGGGCACGGAGGATGGTGTACGCTGCTCGATGGAGCATCCGCGCTCGGTCTATCGGTAGGTACGCCCTCACCAATACCAAGTCCAGGGTCGCCCGGAAGAAGTTGAGGACCCTCATGGGCTTGAGATGGGACTTCTTTGGGTTGACCCGGAGTCCCAGACGGGTGAATAGAGTAAGTGTCCGATGTATGTCCTTGTAGAGTTTCCATCTACAGGCCGCCACCAAGAGCCAATCGTCCAGGTAGGGGTAAATTGAGATGCCCTTCGTCCGCAGGTGTGATACCACTGGGGCCATTTGGTAAAGACCCTCGGTGTGGTAGAAAGTCCGAATGGCAGCACCCTGTATTGGTAACAGGTGCCCTTGACCGCGAACCGCAGGTATCGCCTGTGCTGCGGGCGGATGGCGATGTGAAAATAAGTATCTCGAAGATCGATGGAGGCGAACCAGTCCCCTCGTCGGAGGAAGGGCAGGATTGAGGGTAGCGTAACCATCTTGGACCTCTTGGGGCAGATGTAGTCGTTCACTCCTCTGAGGTCCAGGATAGGCCGCAGGGTTCTGTCCGTCTTCGGTATGGTAAAGTACCGGGACAAGAAGCTGGTGGTGCTGGCTGAGGACGGAAGCTCCTCGATTGCCCCCTTTTGCAGTAGAGACTGGATCTCTTCCAGCAGAGCCGGGTTGGCCGGAGTGGTGTAGTAGACCCCTCATGGTGGAATATCGTGAAACTCTATGGCGTAGCCAAGACGGACGATGGTAAGCACCCAAGATTCCGTGGTGACATTCCACCACTCGGCGAGGTGTCTGGCCAAGCTCAGCTGATCTTCTGGGGCTGCTGGCAGGCTGAAGGTTGGTATCGGTGGCGACCTGCGCAGACAGTCAAAATCGAGACTTCGTCCCAGATGAAGACTTCTTAGAAGAGGAAGATGGGGGTCTCCGAAGAGGTCTTCGTGTAGTAGACGAAGTGAATGGCCCACTATAACCATTGAAGTAACCTCCATGGCATGCCTCGAAGAGGCGATCTGTTGGTTTGAAAGTGCCACCGCTTCGTTGAAGAGCTGTGTGGCACTTGCATGGGAGTCCTCCGGCAGGTTTCCCAGGAGCGGGGCAAGCCAGAAGGTTACGGTGGCACTCAGCAAGGCAGGCCATTGTGTTCAAGACCCTAGCCACCAGGGAGGAGGCAGAGTAAAACCTCCGGCCAAAGTTGTCAAGCTTGCGTCCTTCGCGGTCTAGCGGGGTCGCGTGCGCTCTGTTACCGCCCTTGGTCTGGGCTGATTCCACAACGATGTTTGGGACCGGGTGGCTAAAGAGGAACTCCGCGTCCTCCTTCCGGGTCTTGTAGAGATACTCAAGCCGGTGCGGAATCGGCTGATCTCAGGCTGGCTTTGCCCAGGGGTGTTTCAGGGCGTCCATCAGGATCGGCACAAAGGGCAGCAGCGCCATGGATGGTGGGCGCGTCTCGATATATTGGAAGACGGGATCGTGCACCACTGGAGCCGGGTCTGCTACCTTCAGGTCGAGCACCGTGGCCATGCGGAGGAGGATTGCAGAGAACTGCTGTACGTCCTCCGGTGCCGACTCTGGTCCCGGTTCTCTAAAAGCCAATGAAGGCGACTCGTGGGAAGATGGAATCGAGTCTGCTGAGTCAGAATCCGTCTCATAAGATTGTGAGGAAGGGGACGGAGACCTCTCCACTGACTTCTCCGTGGACGGCTTGCAGGGAGGAATGGCCAAGGTCACCACTGGCGTAGCAGACGTCGCTGGTATCGCTGACGCAGTGAAAGACCTGTTGTTGACATAGTTGCCAGCGTCGCTTGTGCCGAGGTGGCTTCAGGCACAGCACGCATTGAAGTCAATGTTGTCCTCGGGGGGGGGTGACACTGCCCTGTAGTGGGGTGAGGGCTCCCTAGACCTCCGATGACGCGCAGAGGGTGATCAGCTAGGCAACGTCTTGTAGTGGAAGCAGTAAGCTTCCCTGGAGGGTGAGCGGGATCAGTGCCAAGGTGACCAGTACCGTAGGTCCGAGTGGTACCTATCCCTGTACAACGGGGAGTAAGAGTAGTAGGACCCCGGGTGCTCGCGTCAGAGGTGCTCCTGGCCGTACCTACTGAGGTAGGAGGTGGAGGTATACACCGAGTCCTGAGAGCGGACTCTCTCAAGGGACATCTCCCTGCGGCGTGGAGATGAAGGCCTGGCTCTCTGCTCAGGACAGCAGGACTCGCTCCTTCTAGAGGCTGGCCGGTGACTGGGCAAAGGTCAATGTCGGGCCATAGCCTCCTCCTGGCAGTCGACTGATCTACAGTGACTCGGCGGGGTAACCAGAACCGTTAATTCGGGCGGTTCCGAGGGCAGGACCTCCACAGCCTGCTCCTCATCCGACACCTCGAGGACCTCTTGATTGTCCCACTGCTCTTCTGGATCCCCAGTGAGCTGGGTAGGTGGAGGTGTCAGGGGGCGAGGCTCCTTAGAAGGGGAGTGCCTCTTTTCCTTCTTTTTCTTCTTCCTCTCCTTCTCCTTTCCGGCATCCTGGGAAGGAGGATGTTCCTCTGGGCAGCTATCAGAGGCCTGGAGGAGATCAAAGCCTGTGAGCCCGCAGGTGCCTCCTGAGGTGCCGATAGCTTCGAGATCCTTGGTAGCTTCAACGTCGGTACCGAGCCCGGTACCGACGAGGTGGCCAGTGCAGCAGCCACCAACACCGTCAATGGAATGGTCGCTGGACGTGTCGGTTTCTCCGCCATCATGATGCGGGCCTCGGGCTGTTCCTGTGCTCGCAAGGACTCTTCCCAGCAATGCGATTTGAGCCTTGCTGAGCGGTTGCAGAGAGTTTGATGGGTGAACTGCCGACAAACAGGTCAGGCCTGAACATTGTGGGCTTCGCCCAAACAGAAAAGGCACTCGTGGTGCTTGTCCGACAACGCAACCTTCTGCCCGCAAGAGACACAACTTTTGAAAAGCGCTGACATAGACCAAGAAGAATTCCAAGAGAAAAAGGGGGCAGAAAGTTCAAAATACCAAAAACTAGTCCGTAATCCAAAAACCGTTAGCCAAAATCCAAAATCCGAGTCAAAGCGATAAGAAATGCCAAGAGAAGCACAAGCTACTAAGAAGAACCTTCTGTTCGCTACAGCGGACAAGAAAGAACTGAGGAGTGACCGTTGCTCGGCGGACTGAGCATGCGCTGTACCGGCATGGGGGAGGGGTTCCCGCCAAGCTACTAAGCTCGAGAATTTTCCGAATGCTACCGCGCAGGTGCAAAAGCTCCTAATGTATGAGGCACAGAGACCACGAAGAAGAATCTAGTTTCTTTTTTTAAAAAAAATTTTACACTGAAAAACAACAAAAAGAATAAAAAAACAAGGGAGCTAACACTATTGTTCTTTTGACATTATATACATTTAACACTTCATAAATATTTTACAAGAATAACTTATTTACAATCATTATTAATTTCAGGTTCCCTTTATCCTTCCTCTTACCTATTCCTTGGATAATGCTGACTGAATGATTACACAAACTCTTATTGACATAAATTCCTCCTTCCTCATTTAAATTTTATAGTTATGATCTACTGTGTATCAATACTTGAGTAATCTGCATTCAGAAATCAAACTCTCTTACTGTTATCCATTGTTATTGTCACAATACGAGTTGTGTTGTACTCCTGGCTGCACATTTTCCCACCACCAGAGGGTGAGAAAGCAAAACTGCTTGTAGTTGTTTAGACTAGCTATATAGAGCGTTTCCCATGAGAAAGCTGAATGTAACCAAGGCTGTCTGGTTCTTGCAGCTGTGGGCATATGTTATGGTTTGAAAAGCTCCTTGTTATTGAACATGTATACTTAAAAACACGGCCTCTGAACAGGCTGTGCTTCTTGTTACTTTTTCTCTACTCTGTTAGTGATGGCTCGCTCCGCTGGGACTTAATTGCCTTAGCTTGATTTACTGCCCGCAATAAAGACTGTTAGACTGCTGCCTCGTTTCGGCTGTGAGTTTTTTCTACTGATGGCAAGAATGCTTCTCGCGGGTTTTTGACAGTTATTATGACTAGTAACTGAGCTGAAAAAAGAAGTCCTCCCATAAGTAACGTCCACTGACTCAGTTCTCCATTTTTTTCTTGTGTAATTTAGGACTGGAACCCATTCTTCCTTTACTGCTTTGTTAGTTAATCAATTGATTCGATGAGGCAGTACATCATGTTACTGCGTTTCTATTAGCTTCAGTAACCACTGATCTGTATGTGGAATGTCTTTAGTTTTCCACATTTTGGCAAACAGAATCCTCGCAACTGAGATCATATATAAAAGAATTTTCCAGTATTTCTTGAGTATAGTTTTTCTAACATATTTGTCATGTTTAATAAAAAGAATCCTGGACTTAATGGAAATATAATGTGAAATATTTCCTAAATCATCAGAAATTTATATACCAGAATTTATAGTCCAGAATTTATACACTATTGGACAAGTCCACCAGACATGGTAAAATGAACCTGCTTTTTCTTGGTACTTCGAACACTTATCTTTACCACTACTATACATTTTATCCAATTTTGCTGGTGTTAGGTAGTATCTATACATTTTTTTAAAAAAAATCTAAGTTTTGAGATAGAGTAAATTGATTAGTGTTTTTTCCAAGAAGCTTCCCAAACCGCCAAATGAATTTCACGACCAAAATTTCTTGCCCATTTAAGCATTTTTTTTCCTTTTATTGTCTCTTCTTCTAAATGTCTCATTAAAAGGAATTTATATATTTTGAACATTGCACATCTGGCATTATTGAAAATTATCTTCTCAAATTCATTTATGTCATTGTCCAACCTAAATCCTTCCAACTTCAAATCCATCTTGAAACATTCCATTAATTGAATGTACAGAAACCACTGACACTTCCACCCAATTTGCTAGAGTTCTTCCCTTGTTCATATTCGCATTGTCCCTTTGGGGTCTTAAATCAGTAGGTCTTTATATCTAATCCATCCTTTTTGGTCTACAACCTATTCTCTGAATAAAATGTCCCTGTCTTCACCTCAGTATTCTTCTGCTCCTAATCAGCTAGGTGCAATAGTTGATATCTATTTTTCACATTAGCTTTAAATTCTACAGGGACAGTTGGCTTCCAGCACGTTGGCCAAGTAGATACTCTGGTGCAGCTCTGCAGTGAGGAAAGTTTTTATAGCAAAACTGCTGCCCAGAAAGATCTTGGCTGAAGAAACTCCTCTAGGACTAAAGACAGAGCGGAAGATTACCCATTCCCACTCCTTGCATTCATTCATGATTAAATATATTATGATTGGCAAGGACTGAGGGAGTGAGATCTTCTGTCCCTGCCATGAAGCACAACTGATTGGACCTGAGGATCTGATGCCCCTATGCTGGCAATGTGCTTTTAAAAGAAGAAGCTCTTAAACTTTTGGAGATCTAAAGATAAACAGAGCCTCTGTAGATACCTTCTTTCTGCAATCAACCACCGAGTTAAGTTTGTTCACCCTGCAAGATCAGGATAAATAAATCAGAAAGTGATGCCTTGCTGGAACAGATAACAGCATATTCAGAAAGGAGAGATACAGTAACAATGGGAGATTTTAACTATCTTGATATTTGTTGGAAGTCAAACTCTATCAAGAATATCAAGTCCAACACATTTTTCACTTGTCCTGCAGACAATTTAACTGTCCAGAAGGGGAAGGAGGGAACAAGGGGGATAGCTATTTTAGATTTGACCCCAACCAACGATACCTGGTTAATGGGTGGAGGTAGCCAGATACTTAGGTGGAAGTGACTACGTTATCCTGTAGTTTATTATACAGCAGATAGAGGAAGCCAAACTAAGATTTATTCTGAACTAAAAAAAAGCAGATTTCAGTAAATTTAGGGTAATACTGGAAGTGATTCCATGGTCAGGGAATACTAAAAAAGAAGGGAGTTCAGATGGATGGGCGTTTCTTAAAAAGTGAGATACAGAAGATATAATTTCTAACAATTCCAGTGAGGAGGAAAAATGGGAAGTATCTAATGAACCTAGGATGGATGTCTCAACAGAGCAAATATTTAAAGGGGTCATGTTCAAGAAACAGAAAAGGGGGGAATCACCAAAGAAGAACTGAAACAAAAAGCCATAGCATCATAGAGTTAGAGGAAACCACAAGGGCCATCAACTCCAACCCCTGCCATAGAATCATAGAAATGTAGAGTTGGAAGAGACCACACAGGCCATCCAGTCCAACCCCCTGCAAAGCACTTTCGACAGATGGCCATCCAGCCTCTGCTTAAAAACCTCCAAGGAAGGAGATTCCACTACACTCTGAGGCAGCATATTCCATCGCTGGACAGCCCTGACTGTCAGGAAGTTCTTCCTGAGGTTCAGGTGGAATCTCCTTTCCTGCACCTTGAATCCATTGCTCCTCGTCCTGGTCTCTGGAGCAGCAGAAAACAAGCCCTCTCCTTCCTTTACATGACATCTCTTCAAATATTTAAACATAGCTATCATGTCCCCTCTTAACCTTCTCCTCTGCAGACTAAACATACCCAGCTCTCTAAGTCTATCCTCATAGGGCATGGCTTCCAGCCCCCTCACCATTTTGGTTGCCCTCCTCTGGACTTGTTCCAGTTTGACCACATCCTTCTTGAATTGGGGTGCCCAGAACTGGACACAGTATTCAAGATGAGGTCTAACCAAAGCAGAGTAGAGTGGTACCAGTACCTCCCTCGATCAAGACACCATACTCCTGTTGATGCAGCTGAGAATTGCATTGGCTTTCCTGGCTGCCGCATCACACTGCTGACTCATGTTCAGCTTGTGGTCTATGAAGACTCCTAGATCCCTTTCACATGTACTGCTATCCAGCCTCGTGTCGTACATCCTATACTTCTGTAGGACCTTACACTTCTCTCTGTTGAATTTCATTTTGTTAGCCTTGGCCCAGCTCTCCAATCTATCCGGGTCATTTTGAATTTTGATCCTGTTCTCAGGTGTATTAGCAACCCCTCTCAATTTGGTGTCATCTGCAAATTTGATGAGCATGCCCTCTATTCCTTCATCCAAGTCGTTGATAAAAATATTGAACAGCACTGGGCCCAGGACAGAACCCTGTGGCACCCCGCTAGTCACTTCTCTCCAGGATGAAAAGCAGCCATTTGTGATCACTCTTTGGGTTCGGTCAGTTAACCAATTACAAATCCAACTAACAGTAGCCCTGTCCAGCCTGCATTTTACTAGTTTCTTTGCAAGAATGTCATGGGGAACTTTGTCAAAGGCCTTACTGAAATCGAGGTATGCTACATCCACAGCATTCCCTTCATCTATCAAATTAGTAACTCTATCATAAAAAGAGATAAGATTAGTCTGGCATGACTTATTTTTGAGAAATCCATGTTGACTTCTCGTGATTACCGCCTTGCTTTCTAAGCGATTAGAAACTGACTGCTTAATGATCTCCTCTAGGATCTTTCCGGGTACTGATGTCAGGCTGACTGGGCGATAATTATTTGGGTCCTCTTTTTTCCCTTCTTGAAGATGGGGACAACATTTGCTCTCTTCCAGTCTGCTGGAACTTCTCCTGTCCTCCAAGATTTCTCAAAGATTATAGCAAGCAGTTCCGAAATGACCTCTGCCAGCTCTTTTAATATCCTAGGATGCAATTCATCTGGCCCTGGAGACTTAAATTCATCCAGTGTGGACAGGTATTCTGGTACCACCTCTCTACCTATTATGTGCCACATTTCCCCTGCTTCCTCACCTGCTCCCCAACCACCAGGTTGAGTGCTTGTATCCTTCTGGGAAAAAACTGAGACAAAGAAGGTGTTAAGTAGTTCTGCCTTTTCCCTTCCCCCTGTGAGTAATTCACCATCTTCTCTGCGCAGCGACCCTGTCATCTCCTTTTTCCTTTTGCTGCAGACGTATTTAAAAAAAGCCCTTTTTATTGTTTTTAATGTCTCTGGCCAGCCTAAGTTCGTTCTGTGCTTTAGCCTTTCTGACCTCCTCCCTACATCTCCGGCTACTTGCTTAAATTCTTCTTTGGTGGTTTCCCCCTTCTTCCATTTCCTATACATGTTTCTCTTAACACTTAGCTCAGCTGAGAGTTCTTTAGTCAACCATTCTAGTTTCTTCAGATGCCTTCCATTTTTCCTCCTTATTGGCACAGTTTTAGACTGTGCCTTCAATATCTCCTTTTTAAGGAACTCCCATGCCTCCTGAACTCCTTTCCCTTTCACTATTCTTGACCACGGAATTCCAGCCAGCAGCTCCCTAAGTTTACAGAAGTCCGCTTTTTTAAAATCTAAGATGAGTGTTTGGCTACCCTTATCTTCTCCTTCCCACTGAATGCCAAATTCCAATAGGGCATGGTCACTCCCCCCGAAAGATCCAAACACTTCTACCTCATTAACAAGGTCATCCCTGTTGGTCAGGATCAGATCTAGAATATTTGATCCCCTTGTGGCCTCTTCCACCTTCTGGACCATGAAGTTGTCTGCAAGACAAGCAAGAAACTTGCTGGACCTTGCTGTCTTGGCAGAGTTTGACTGCCAGCATATATCTGGGTAATTGAAATCTCCCATTATTACTGTATCTCTCCTCCTTGAATGTGCAGTCATTTGGTTGAGGAAGGCGTCATCAAAGTCCTCAGCCTGGGCTGGAGGTCTGTAGTAAACCCCCACCAGAATATCCCTGTTGTTTCTCGCTCCCTTAATTCTTACTCAAATGCTCTCGACTTGGCTTACTGGGTTTAAGTCTCAGATCTCTTCACAGGTGAAAACATCCTTGACATACAAGGCTACTCCTCCTCCTTTCTTGTTTGGTCTATTTTTACAAAATAGGCTATACCCCTCTATTCCTATATTCCAATCATGAGACTCACCCCACCAGGTCTCAGTAATGCCTATCAAATCATATTTATTTTGTTGTACTAGGAGTTCAAGTTCATCCTGCTTGTTTCCCATACTCCGTGCATTAGTGTAGAGACACTTAAGTCCCCGGGCCCTTCCTGCAAGTCCTGTACTATTGTTTCTACTCCTCTCGCCATTGGCCGCTTGTACTACTTGTCCAGTATCGTTTGGGCCTTTTCCCCCTATGCTCGCCAAGTCCCTGCCCTGAATAATATTGTCTCCCTCCCCAGTGGAACTTAGTTTAAAGACCTCTTAATCCTCCTTGCGAGACTGTTTGCAAAAACATTCCTGCCAAGTTTTGTGAGGTGCAGCCCATCCCTCGCCAGAAGCCCACGTTCCTGGAAATTCAGGCCATGTTCCAAAAACCCAAACTGTTGCCGGCGGCACCATGTGCGGAGCAGAAATACACATCAAAGCATTCCCAATAGATGGTCATCCTGCCTATTTATAAACCTCCAAAGAAAGAGACTCCACCACACTATGAGGCAACATATTTCACTGCTGAACAGCTCTGATTGTCAGGAAGTTCTCCCTGAGGTTTAGGTAGAATCTCTTTTCCTGTAGTTTCAATCCATTGTTCCTTGTCCTAGTACCTGGAATAATGGAAAACAAGCATGTTCCCTCATTCACATGGCATCCTTTCAGATATTTAAACATGGCTATCATGTTCCCTCTTAACCTTCTGTTCTGCAGGCTAAACATACTCAGCTCCCTAAGCCAGTCCTCACAGGGCACGATATCCAGGCCTTCTAGCATTCCGGTCACCACCTTCTGGACTTGTTCCAGTTGTCAATATCCTTCCTGAATTATGGTATCCAGAACTGGATACAGTATGCCAGGTGGGGTCTGCCCAAAGTAGAATAGAGTTGTACTATCACTTCTCTTGAACGAGGCACTGTGTTCTCATTGCTACAGCCCAGAATTGCATTGACTTTCTTAGCCGTAGCATCACACTGCTGAGTCATGTTCAGCTTGTGGTCTACTAAGACCCTAGATCCTTTTCACACGCACTGTGGTTAAGCCAGGGGTCACCCATCTTATATATGTGCATTTAACATTTTCTGTCCAGGCACAGCACCTTACACTTCTCCCTGTTGAAATTCATTGTGTTAGTTTTGGCCCAGCTCTCTAATCTATTAAGATCATTTTGAGTTCTGATTCGGTCCTCTGCAGTGTGAGCTACTCTTCCTAATTTGGTATCATTTGCAAATTTGGTAACAATGCCCTCTATTCCCTCATTCAAATCACTGATAAAGATGCTGAATAGCACCAGGCCCAGGACAGAACCCTGTGGCACCCACCTCGTCACTTCTCTCCAAGAAGAAGAGGAATCACAAGTGAGCACCCTTGGGTTCAGTTGGACAACCAGTTACAAATCCACCTAACAGTTAAAAACAATTGTCTTAACCCACATTTTACTTACCTTGCTTGCAAGAATTTTCATGGGGACCTCGTCAAAAGTATCTTGAAGGGCTGAAGATACTCTACACTGACAGCATTCTTTTCATCTACAAAGCTAGTAACTCTATCAAAAAAAAAAAATTAGATTAGTCTGGCATGACTTCTTTTTCAGAAACCCACGTTAACTTTTAGTGATCATGTCATTCCTTTCTATGTGCTGTCTGTTTAATGATCTGCTCTAAAATCTTTCCCAAGCATTGATGTCAGGCTGACTGGGAGGTAATTGTTTCTCTTTGTTTTTCCTTTTTGAAGATGGGAACAATATTTGCTTCCTCCAGTTTGCTAGGACTCCTCCTGCTCTCCAGGAATTCTTAAAGATTATTGCCAAGGGTAATGACAGTACTTCTGCCATTTTTTTATACCCTTGGTATAAAAAATCTACTCTTGGAGACTTCAATTCAGGTATTCCTGTACCACCTCTTTACCTCCACTGTGCTGTATTTCCCCTACCACATCATCTGCTCCATTTTCCCCAAGTCAAGCATCGTTTTCATTTTGGGAGTAGACCAAGGCAAAGAAGGTGTTCAGTAGTTCTGCCTTTTCTATGTCCCCTGCTGGCATTTTGCCATCCTCTCCACACAGAGGCCCTACCATTTCCTTGTTCTTTCTTTTGTCACTAAAAATTTTTCAAAAATAAGTCATGCCAGATTACTCTCTCTTTTCTTTTTTTATAATTACTAGCTTGGTATATGAAGGGAATATTGTGAAGGTAGCATATCTTGACTTCAGAAAGGCTTTTGACAAGGTCCCTTGTGATATTCTTGTAAACAAGCTAGTAAATATGGGCTAGACAATGCCACACCTAGAATACTGTGTCTACTTCTGGGCAGCACAGTTCAGGTAGGACAAGCTGGACCATGTCCAGAGGAGGGAGACCAAAATGGCAGAATGGTAGCCTAGAAACCATGCCCTATGAGGACTAACTTAGGGAGCTGGGTATGTTTAGCCTGGAGAAGAGAAGGTTAAGAGGCAATATGACAGCTATGTTTAAATATTTGAAGGGATATCATACAGAGGTTGGAACAATCCTGTTTTCTCCTGCTCCAGAGACTAGGACACAGAGCAATGGCTTCAAACTTCAGGAAAAGTGATTCCAATTAAACATCAGGAAGAACTTCCTGATGGTATGAGCAGTTTTGACAGTGGAGTATGTTGCCTCGGAATGTGGTGTAGTCTCCTTCTCTAGAGGTTTTTAAACAGAGGTTGGATGGTTGGGAATGTTTTGATGTTGTATTCCTGCACGGCAAGGGACTGGGCTCAATGGTCCTTGTGGTCTCTTCCAAATCTAGGATTATGATTCTATAAAAATCGGGAGGCTGATATCTTCAAAAGAGAATTAAAGATCTAAGTGCATATATTTAATAAATGAACAGAATTTAATTCTATCTGCAATACTGAATTGGATTTTAATAAAGAGAAAGCGCAGATATTTAGTTTATATTGATAAAACTATCTTGCTTGTAGCTTTTGGAAGGACATAAGAGAAGTGAACTGTTAACTCTGAAATTGTTGGATTGAATGAAAGATGGAACTTTCCCAAGAACAATTTCAGGACTTCCACAATGGATGATGGACGTTCTGTATGTGGAACTCCTTAACTTTAGGAGAATATGATACAGGCCCTGAAGAATGAGATCTGTGTTACCAAGGAACTGTGGGGAGATATAAGTCATGAAGGAGACACAGAAATTAGCAATATGGAAGGGGAGAAGTTTGAAAATCATACAGAGACACAAATTCAAGATAAGCTTCTGAACTGAGGGAGATGTATGACCAAAAAGCATTGGTTTGTGAGGAGAATTACAGCCCAAAGAGGAAGAAAGAGAGCTAATCTGAAACTGATTTGTAATGAAGTTATTTTGATGGTTCAACAAAAACGAAATCGATTTAGACTTTATGACTGAAGGAGGTGAGAGAAAGATGGTTAAAAAGGGAGCTGTTTTAGGACAATTATTCTAAAATATGAAGTGGGAAGGAACGTAAAATGGTAGTAAAGTGCAAGAGTCGGAGAAGTTGGGGAGAGGAAAGTCCATGGATAGGATGGTTACAAGGGAAGAAGGGAGTTAAATTCAGGATGAAATTGGTTTGGCTAACACTAGATCATGAAATGGTTACAGATATAAGAGAATGAAAACTGAATTTAGTTAATGAATGCTGCAAAGGATTTTACAATATAAAATAGAATAGAAATATTTGGATACAGAGAAGCTATATAACATATAACAAATCTACAGTTTTAACAAGTGAAAATATTATATAATTAAGTTAGCAAGTAGCATTTAGTACAAAAGCCACTTATCCTGTAATGGCATTTATCATATAAACGTAACATGGAATGAAAGGTAATAGCAAGTAATATTATGTCAGGTTGCTTTGCTTTTCCTGCCATAATATCCTAATGCCTCCTTAATTACATGCAATGTTTTGATATTTGCTTTCATATTAACACCCTTTAACCCATCATACACAATCATACCAGCTTATTTGCTGTTCGCTGGCAGGTAATGCTTGTAATGTTTTGCTCCTTGATTCTCTGTAACATAGTGCTATGATGCTTGATACCATGTGAAAGTGGTGGAGCGGATGATGGAAACTGAATGAAGAATGAGAAAAATCAGTGTTTTGGGAATGAGGGTATGTTGATATAAAGAACTTGATAAGGAAGAAAACAAAGGCAACACAAAGTCAGGATGCTGGTGGGCAGGACACCAGCCCAGGGAAAGGAGTTGTTTTAATTAGCTGGCAAAGAAGTGCTTTGAGCATGCAAACTTGTAACATTATTGCTTATAAGACATTGCAATTACAATAAGGCTTTTAGTTTTAGCAGTGGCCAGAATATGCAACTGTTATTCCACTGTCTTTTGAATAAAGTTTAGCAAACTTCTAAGCCTGTTTCTTGGGACTGGAGTTATTTCGAACATCCTGTACGTGACACATTGAGATATTATGCTAGATATGTTAAACTTTGGCAGAAGAAACTTAATTTTTTTTTTTTTTTTTTACGGAAAGCATGAATTTAAAGAGAGGAAGAAAAGAAATGCTGGGCATTAACTCTGAGAGGCTTGAATCAATTAGACTGTTATAATCTGTTTAAAGGAGGGATGCAAGCTGATTCTTTCTTTTTTCTCCTTTTTCTTTCTTTTCCTCTACTTCTAAATTTCTAATTCATGTTTCATGTTTTCTTCATGTTGGTTTTTTCTTCTTTTATGTATTTGTATTAGTGTTTTTGGAAATTATTAATAAAGATATCTAAAAATCTATGGAGTATACTGCAGGTTGTATTTTGGCTCATTAGCTTTACTCTAATTGTTGATGTAAGCAGTTTATGGTCTGTACCATCATCTCCTTCTGGTTTTGTTTTTATAGAGTGAAGCTCGTTCATCTTCCGCTTCCAACTATGTAGTCTATTCAATTTCTATACTGCCCATCAGGTGATGTCCACATATACAGTTATCTCTTTGATTACTTGAACAATGTGTCTGTGAAGAAGAAACTGCTGGCTTCATCAAATTTAATCAGTCAGTGTTTTTATTCATTTCTTGATCCTAACCCAAATTTTATTATCTTTGTTCCTGCTCTGCTTCCAACTTTTGTATTCCAAGCATCTATGACTAACAAAAAGTCCTGTTTTGGTATGGGATCAATTTCCTCCTGGACTCCTGCATCAAATCTTTCAATTTCTTCTCCCACTACTAGTACTACTACTACTACTTCTCCTTCTTCTTCTTCTCCTCCCCCCATCACCACCACCATAGCTGGAGCATAAACTTGGATTATGATTACATTGATGGGTTTTCCCCATTGCAGCCTTTGATTGCTTTTGCTATATCACTCCTCAGTACTAATACCACCCCATTTCTTCTTAAATATTCATATCCAGGGTAAAACACTGTGTAATTATCTGACAAAAAAATATCCCTTTCCTGTTTAATTTAGCTGGCTAACCCAAATAATGCACAATGTTTATACATTCTTGTTTTACTACGTTTAACTTCTCCTGATTCATGCTTCTGATATTCCATGGTCCTATGTGTTTTGCAGTTTCAGACTTTCCTTTCACCTCTGAGCACATCAACAGCTGAACGTCCTTTTGGCTTGAGTCCAACTGTGTCATTAAAAACAAGGCTACTTGTATTTGTCTCTCAGTATCTAGACTGCCTTCCAACCTAGGAGCTTCCTCATCTGGCATCATCTGTTTCATTTTGGACTGAGTCATCATAGGGTTTTCATGGTAAAAGACATCCAAAATGGGTTTACCATGTTCCTTCTATGCAATAATAAGTGTTAGCTATGGTGCCACTTGCCATTTTATTTGAGAGATCCTCCCTTAGTGTCGCCCCCACAACACCTGCTGGCTAGTAGCTGTTTGACACATTTAGTGAGAGTCCTCAGCAAAAGCCTGTCTAACACAGCAGCACTCTACCATCAGCAAAACCTCTTGCCTCATATGAACATGCAATCCCATTACCAGGCAATGCCATGGTGTGTCATTTCCTGCTGACTTCCTTCTAAATTTAAAAAACATATTTTTTTCTTTTAGGAACCATGATTTTAAGAAATACACTTTCTAAAAATAATTCAGTTATTGTTTACTGGTATTCTTACCTGACATTAGCTCTTTAGATATCACTGGATCACCTGGAAAAACATATCAATAAAGACTGTATTTTCATAACATGTATTTTCATGTTAATACTTGCTAACAGTATATGAGGCCACTTCTGCAAACATTTACCTATTTTTGGGTTTTTGAGCTATCTATATTTTGAACACTTTGCCAGTTGAAGCCAGATGGCTTTGTCATAATTTCCCAGCTTAAATTCACATGACAAATTAGTCTTTACACTCTCAGTGGGTAACCTTTTAACAAAGGGGCCGGCAACTGTGGAAGACAAGGGGGTTAGAATAACTCTCTACAAGATCTTGGTGGTGTACCTTGCCTCCCCAAATAATTTGCCCTCTCCAAATCTTTTGTCCTCAAGTTCCTTCTAGAAGACATGATGGCTTGTTCTGGGGCCTTCCTAGATCCTTATACAGCATTCTAGGGCATGTTAATGCAAATAGATAGATAGATAGAGATGATACAGAAATTAATTTTGAAAAAATTAAATTTGGGCCCTTGAAGATTGGTGGGGCTCCAACTGTTGCTCTCTATACCCCCTAAAGCTAATTTTTGGGCATCTCAAGACAAAAACATTTTTTGACCCTTGAGGGCCACAAACCCAGTTGCATTTTATCCACCCTGCTCTAAGAGAAGTGCAGAGTTTCTCCATTAACAATTTTGTTTATTGAATTGAATTTTATTTGTTTCTGCTTAAATAAAGGAAAAAGGACAAGGCAGCCAATTTTATTTTTGTCCTTTTCTATTGCATGAGTTGTAGAAAATAACTGTTTGCCCGTGCGGTGGAAGCTAGAAGGTTCTTATTTCTATCAGTGTTTACTGACTTTTAGGAACACTGAGTTCCCCAACACTACATTGTCCTTTTCGCTCAATGAAGACTAAGGAGAAAGTAAGACCTAATTATGACATAAGCCAGGAATTCTGGAGGCAGGAGAAACCACTGTGAGAAGGAATGTGTTTCTTTAGGAGGCGGGCTGATCCAATCAGTTTAGTTTCCATGCAACAGATATTTTGTTCTGCTTTGTAGGGATAAATATGTAGTTTGGCATTTGGTGCACAAACCTATCTTCTGCCAAATATGTAAGATTCTTGGCTATGTTACTTGTACTTCTTGATTAAGAAGCCTACTGTAACAGTTACTTTGTGACTTAACAATTTCTCCATTGCATTTGTTTGAAAGTGGTGCCCAAAACAATTTCAAATGTTCAAATATGCTCACTGGTCTAAAAAGAGCTATGTACTATTTAATTTCCAAAGCAGTGGCAGCAGTGGTGATAGCTCCAATTGTGTCAAAGCCCTCCTCTCCAACACATATCCTATGTATTCTTGTAAAATTGATACAGTGCACCCTTCATACGTGCACAGGTTCCATTCCAGAAACAAAAAAAGCTAATGCTCGCATCTTATAATTGTCAATGAATCACAGATGAGTGCGCTCATGGCAGTGCATGTGTGCACCCATTGGATGCATTGATGATAATGGAACAAAATGCTTCATACAACCTTGGATTTGTGTGTGCTAAGTCACAGGACTGCTCACACCACCTTCTCAGTAGAACATCTGCTGCAACTAATGTAAACAACTGAAGGAAGGGAGGGCAGATACCATCCATGGAGATGAGACGAGGGATCTGCTCAATTTCTATCCCCCCAACAGTTCCTTCCTCCAAAGCAGTGGTGACTCAGAATCCCTCACCTGAACCTACTGAAAAAATCTAGTTTCAGCTGCTAAGATATTTAATTCAATAATCCTGTCATGTTTTTGATGTTGATAAAAGTCTACCCACTCCATAAAAAAAACTAATTTGATTACTATGATTTAAAGGCCAATAACACTTCTAATTTTGTGATTTCTCACCAGAGTACTGAAAAACTAGCAGAAATACAGGACAATTTACATATAGTCCTCCGTTCACATTCGCAGGTTTGACCTTCGTGAATTTGATTACTCGCGAGGCACATGTTTGCCTCTCTCACATTTCCTCCTCTCATCCCTTACATTCCTCACCCCAGGCTTGCAAGGCTTGTGTTTAAAATGAATGTTGTTTTTTTTCCTTTTGTATGAGCAAAGCCCCCTCCCACTACTGAAAGCATGGCCTCTCTGCCATGTGGTTACACATTCTGTTGTGTATTGGCTGCTGACTGGTCAGGTGCTCCTTTCTCAAGATGCCACTGAAAGTAACCAAAACCCCAGAACGCCTCTCTTCTTTGTCTGAAGGGAACATACCAGTAAGCCTTTTAGGTTGTCTTTTTCTCCTCACAAATGCTAGGGCCAGAGACAACAGAATAGGAAGTGAATCACAGGAAGGAGTTATTTGCAGTTTTTCCACTTTCGCAAGGGTTATGTGTCCCAAGCTCTCACAGATGTGGAGGGGCTACTGTATAACAATTTGTAAGCAATCATAACCATGACATATGAAAAACAAGAAAACTTTCCACTCACCTTTTTCCTTGAGGATTCTCTCTCTCTAAACAAAGATGCAAGTGTTTCAAAAATAAAAGAATCATTAGTGAACTACTTCTCTCTCTCTCTTTTTCTTTCTCTTTTCTCTCCCCTTCCCCCAAAAAAGTATTACCATGAGATTAACTTCTGCAGGTAAATTATAACTAAGGTAAACTTATTGGAAAAGAAAATATTACCTTCATGATTTTCTGCAATAGCTAAGCATAACTGAGAAACAACTCTGATTCCAAACAATACAAGATTAATTTAAGTTCAAACCTAGTATTACTCATACGCAATGACTAATTCTTGCAAGTGACAAGACCCACAAAGACAGAATTTAGGGACGGAACACACAAAGTCTTGATTTTTCCACAATTTCACCTCCTATGAACATAGGTGCTAGAATCTCCTTCAAAACCAAGATTTTGGGTCATTTGCTGAAAAATGCTAGGTGATCATTTTTCCTGAAATTTCTAGAACAGCGACAGGAAAATGTGAGAAGCTAAAATGAGTTTAGTCAACAACACAGATCTGAAAAAAAAGGCAGAACAAGAAGTATAATTTCCATACTATGGATAAGATGCTCATCACAAAACACAGAACTCAATATAGCTGCATTAAAACCTTGGATCACTATACTTTTTTCCAAAATATTCAGTGCTTATGGCACCTTGATTAAAACAGCAGGAAAGGGAATTTGAATAACACACTCCTGAACTGTTCAGCTTAATAGCAATCCTTGATTTACAAAGATCTGACAAGTCTAGTCCTTTCAAAACATATCTTACTAACTTCAATGAAACTGGCTTCCCAGGATCAACCTGCCAGCCTCTCCACAAGTACTACACAAAGAAGCAACTACTACCCATGCTAGTGGCTAAGCCACACTGCACTTCTAGATAACCAACAGATAACCAATAGATGTCACAGACTTGAACAGAAGTAAGAGGCAATGAGTTCAACAGAGATGGAAGGGAAGCTACTGCACTGCTCCAAGTTTCTGGCGCTATCATTTTCAAGACTGCACTGTGTAAAGATCCCTTGGAATACTAGTTCCAAACTGTTTTTAATTTCATAGGTCACACAGCACACTCAGCTCTCAGCTCTTTTACAGAGATGATAAAATGAACTTCTCAGTAGTAAAAGTAACTAAACACTGAGTCATTATATAAATATACAGTGGAGAAATCAAGTAAAAATAATGTAGATTTTCAATCACTGTCATGCAAACAGTTCCAGACACTAGATCTATTCAGTTTTATAGTTTATTTCCTCAAATATTTCATTAACATAGTGGGACCTCTGTATATGCAGGGGTTCTGTTCCAGGAATCCCCATGTAAAAGAAAACACACAAATGCTTGTGTCCCATAATATCTAATTGTGGCAACATGCACATGCATGTCCACACACACTTCGCCACCATTTTAGTTACAGACAAAAGTGCTTCAGGTGAAACATGCAGAGGTCACGGTAAGAGAGGGCCCACTATAGTGAGTTTAAGCTGATCTGAGATATTACTATTTACATTACACATCTAACATTACTCTACATTATACAACTGACAATGTTTAAGGCAGAGTTTTCAAATCAGTTCCTCCAAAAGCAGTCTCAATATATTTTAGTTGCAATATAAGGATAGAGACTAGAATCTTGATCTTTAATTCATGATTTCATACTTAAACCAAAAGATAACGCAATTCAGTATTCATATGTTATTGAAAAAAGTTGTATAATCTATGCTAGAGATCAAGAAGAGAGCATATTCGTTTCTAAATATAAAAATATGAATTACCTTTTTATGCATTTTTCCAGCACAATGTGTCTGGAGCATCATAGCATTCATGCATGGAACCTTGCAAATCTGAAACAAGTTCAAAAAATTCTGTATAAATATATATACATATATATCGATTAACAAAAAAGCAATGCCCAGAAACGTATTTAATTCCACAGAAAATTTGGTAATAGAAGCAGAAATGCCATGGCAAAAATAGGCACAACTTTCTTTGTTGTTTCTCTTGTGTGCCTTTCTGTAGTTTCTGACTTAGGGCCTTGCCACACTACAGTGTTAGTGGGCTATTATTTCACTTTCAACAACCTGGGGTTTGCAATTTAGGGTGGGGCATTTAGAATTCTTAGCCAGAGAGCTCTTTGGCCTCAGTAAAATACCATGCTCTGAATGCATTCCAGCTTGTTAATAATCCCTCTTAAACTGTGGTGCTCAGAACCAAAAACAAAGACTTAGAATCATAAAGCTGGACAGGACCACAGGGACCATATAATTCAATCCCCTACCATGTAAAAATATGCAAATAAAGCACTCCTCAAAGATGTCCATTCAAGCTCTGTTTAAAAACCTCCAAGACAGAGTGTCCACCACTCTCCAAGGCAGTCTGTTCCACTGCTGAACAGCTCTTACTGTACAAATGTTCTTCCTAATGTTTAGGTAGAATCTCTTTTCTTTTAATTTGAATCCACTGGTTTGTGTTCTAGTCGCTAAAGCTGCAGAAAATAAACTGGCTCCATCTTCTACATGGCATCATTTCAGATTATTAAAGATAGCTATTATGTGATCTGTTAGTTTTCCCTTTTCCAACGAAAAAGGGTAGAAAAGGCCTCTTCTACAAGATTCAAGAAATTTCTAAAGGGAAATTTAAACTAGAAGTAAGGATGCTTTATCACCAACAGAAAACATTACATGATGAGGAAGAAGTTGAAAAGATGATGGAAACTATACAACAAAAAACTAAATAAAAAAAGATTATGCAAGTGCCCACAGGAAACAAATGCCAGGAAAGGCAGGTTATGGTAAGAAGCAGAACTTACAGGCGAGTCCAGCCAGTCTGGGCCATTCTTAGGTAATTAAAGGAGTTTGCCAACGCTGAAGGGAGTGAAGTATCAGCCCTTGCAGAAGCCAACAGTTATGAAGCCACAAGAGAAAGACAAAGAGACATACACCATATGCCTGTCTAGAGGTTAAAAATTCAAAATGACTACCTGACCCTTTATGCAGAATTGGGTCTGAATTCTCTTGAAACTGAAGCTTGGCTGATGACCTATAGATCGTGGTTTAAGATTCATTTTAGGCCTAATAGATGTAGCCTTTTATGTTTCCTTCAATCTGACATTTACTACACCAGGTGGCCTACATTTTATGAAAACAAAATAATGTCTATGGGTTTAAATATGGATTCTCTCCTCTTAGCAACTGAAAAGGAGTGTTTTGAAACCATCAGGGCCTGCCTTGCTGAGACGGAATATCGGTTGTCATATCCAACACCTCCTAGGGTTTGTTCCCCGTCGATGCTCAGTATTCCCCCCTTGCAGGGTAGGATTCCGGATTATTTTCGAACTCTCTCATTGTTGGTGTCAAGGAAGGCCTTCTTACTTGCAAGGATGAATGTGCACCCCTCAAATGTGACTAAGGGTAGATATATCTTCAGACCCCTTTTCTGAATCGCATATGTCATTGTGCTCAAGCTCCTGACGTTCTCCAGCATATTGTACTGTTCTGTCCATTGTATATAATTCCAAGAAAAAAGTTGTTAAGAAAGTTATTGGAAAGGAGTATCTGTTTAGATAGGTATTGGAAGATCAGAACCCGCATATTACTAGGCTAATGGCCAACTTTCTGGTGGAGGCAACAAACTTATGGTCTAAATTTTAAAATGTCAAAGTTTTATTGTAAATGTACATGTTGTAGTATGCCTAATAAAGGTTATGAGGTGTGTGTGTGAACTCAAATGAATTTATGAGCAGGAAGCGCATAAAAGTGAGACAGGAACAGCTGCAGCGGGATTTACAGCTACCTGACTATAAAATGCTTGTACCTGAATCCATACAGGAAGCCAACCCCCACCCCCACGCCTCATTATCTGATGGCTTGCTCCTTAGACACTTCCAAATTAAGGACAAGTTCCATTAATTCAATGGAGGTTCTACTTTTCATCAGTTCTTCTTGCCTACAGAGGGTCATTTGGAACCGCTTAACATACATGTGCTGCTTACAAAGTAACCTGGGGATGCGGGGAAGGCACTAAGTCAATTGAGAGACTTTGCAAGCAGCATGCCCACAATCAGTAACAAGTTAGTGTCCTTCATGCTTTCTACAGTACAGTACATGGGTTCCATTTCTCAACTAACTCCATTTTCTGACAGTGTCCCAGTCCCTCGCATCTGATAGGTAGGGGAAGCCTTTGTTTCTTATTTAAGAGGTGTTGGCTCCTCCCTCACTATTCTGTCTCATGATGACATTCCACAAGTGATGGGAGTGGCTTCTCATTTTTTCTCATCTCCAGCTGAACTGGGGACCCACCCTCTTGAGGTTCCTCCTGAAGTTCCACAGATTGCTAGCTGCTCAAATTTGGGTTGGAGGAGCTATCATCTGGAACCAAGGGTATTTCTATAACTAACTCCTCTGCATCCAGTTCCTTAGAATCTATGGGGTGAAGTATGGCAGGGATGACAGATTACTTCAAAAAAGAACAATTTGCTGATGAACCTACACTTTTAGAAATAGAAGGAGAGCTGCTCACAAAGCATTGGGAAGAAATAAATCACCAGGAACAGATGGTATACCATCATCCAAATGCTGGCAAACATCTGCTAATTAATATGGAAATCAAAACAACAGGCCACAGAGTGAAAACACTCAATATACATTCCAATTCCTAAGGAAGGGATACTACAGCTTGTAGCAACTCCTGGACCACTGCACTACAAGCAAGAAACATGTTCGTAAATATTTTACAGTGAAGACCTCCACCATTCGGGGAATAAAAAATGAAACATGTCAGACTGGTTTCAGCAAAAAATACTAGGAATCATATTGGAAACATAACACTTGCTAGTGGAATGCACCAAATTGCTTCAGAAGGAAGTTAGCCAGTGTTTTGTAAATTAACAGCAAAGCTTTTAATTGTATATATAATGAAACCCCATATATTGCCCCAAAAGAAACAAAGGTGGAAATTTCAAAAGAAAATTAATTTATGCTTTATAGGTTATAGCAGAACTTTTGATATACAGCATGAAAACCCATGGATTGCTGTAGGAAAAATGGGCATGTCACAACATTTGATTGTCCCAAACTCTGAAAAAGAGGCCACTGTGGGGACAAAATATGAAGAAACAGTTAGTTAGAGAGAAATCAAACAAGGCTGCATTTTATCACCCTATCTGTTAAATTCATACAAAGCATATTCCACATGAAAAGCGGGGTTAGTCAGAGGAGGGAGACATGAAAATTTGAGGAAGGTGCATCTACAATTTCAGATACGCAGATGACACTTTATTAGTAGGCAAATGACTTAGAAGGAACAAAGATGAAAATTGAGAACTGCCTAGTAGTTTCCTGATCCCCCTTTTCTGAGGAACAGAGTTACTGACTTCCACAACCACAAGTAACTTCTTGGAGTCCTTCGTGATCTCTCCCCCTTCTGGGAAGCAGACTTTTTGATTTCTATATGCATAAATCCCTTTCTGGACAGTCCTTTGTGATCTTCCACTTCTGCCAGGTGCTGGGCAATGAGGACCAGCTGCAGCCACCCTACCAAACAACAGTGCAGGAGGAGAGAGGAATGCAGAGCCAGTGGCCCAGGAGCCATTCTCTGTCATTACAATACTGTGCTATCATCATCTATACTTGCCCCTACATTGATAGCTAAACAGCAACTACAAACTAGGGAATAATCAAATTCACTGAAGTTAAATCTGCAAAAGTTGAGAGTCAACTAGAGTCAAAACATTTTCTATAACTTGACTAAGTCCTGGATCACAATGGAAACTGTAATCAAGAAATCAGAACACTAAGAAGGAAAGCTATGAAACAGAGAGGATCCTCAAGTTTAACGATACTTCACCAAATAGCAAAATCAGAATAATCCATGACATAGTACTTCCAATCTCCATGTATGATTGTGAAAGCTGAATGCTGGAAACTGGAAAGAATAGAATCAATTCATTTGAAATGTGATTCTGCACAAAAGTTCTGTAGATACCACGAACTGTCAAAAAGAGCAAATCAAGCCTGAGATCCCTTTAGAAGCAAAAGGGACTGAACTGAAACTGCTCCAGATTGGACACATTGTGAGACTTTACTCATTATAAAGCCATTTATGTTTGTTAAAAGGGAAGACAGTAGGAAAAGAAGAAAAGCACATCACAGGCAGACTGATTGAATAATGGAAGTCACAACTCTGAGTCTGTGAAATCTCAATAGGCCTATTGATGACTGGCACTCTTGGAAGTCTTTCATTCATAGACTCATCTTAAGTCAAAGCCAACTTGACAGCAAATAACAATACAAGATATGGTCACTTCTACCCCAGGTTCCCACTTGTTACCATTAGTCATTTACAACTTATAGCAACTCTAAAAAGAACTTATCATGGGGTTTTCTGGGGCTGAGACCATGTGATGGGCCCAAGGCCACCTTGTGGGTTTCCATGGCCAAGTGGGGAACTGAATCTTAGTCTCCGGTCCAGTACTCAAACCACTACCTCACCATGGATCTTTAAGGTTCCCACTACTTCCCTACAACTGATTAGCTTCTCGTTTCAGGAGAACATTTAAGATAGTACATCCCTTGTTGCTTCTTCCACATTCTGGAAAATGAAACTGTCAGCAAAGCAAATGAGGACTTAGCAGAACATCACATTCTTCGAGTTTGATTTTCAACAGATATCAAGTAAGTTGAAGTTGCCCATTACTACTATACCTATCCCACTTGAATGCTTGGTCATGTTCTCTAGGAAAGTTTAACCCAAGTGTTCAGTCTGGCTTGGAGGTCAATAGCAACAACCATGGTGATCACTATTATTTCCCTACCCTTTAATTTTCACCAAAATGACTTCCATACTCCAAGTCACAAATCTCTTCGAAAGTATACACATTTTTTTATACATATAACGCTACTTCTCTTACTTTCCTGTTTGGTCTGTTACTTTTGAGTAAGTCATACACATCACTTGCTGTATTCCACTCTTGTACATGATCAGGTTTTAGTGATGCCTATTTAATTGTAACTCTTAGAATCTTTGGCTGTTGGTTATTTTGACTAGGGTTTGGGGAAGAAACGTTCATAACATCTGGAGGACAAAAGGTTGAGAACTACTGTGCTGTTCTAAGAGATGACATGTGTCGCATGTTTTCATGAATAAGCTTCCAATGAAGTGCCTCAACGAGCTCTACTGAACTACAAAGACTTCTTTACTGTTCTTATTGATGAAGTGAAATTTAGTCTTCAAAATAAATCTTACCAATTTTTGATATTACAGACATTTACATTTTAGATATCTGAATCTATGATGCAGGATTTCCAAATCATATACTTTTATTAATGAAAGCCTCTGTATTCACGACTAACTTCATTTCAGCAGTGCATCAGATTGTTCACAAAAATACAATACTATAACACTAATACTAGATGTGGACTCACCTCACAATATATCTTAGTTTTTGATTTTCCAGATGCTAGTTTAGGTTCCCTCTCAGATGCTGGCTTGGGATTCCCCTCAGAGAATGGTTTGGAATCCCCTTCACTGTGAGTACTCATTTTAGAAAAAGGTAGCTCACCAAGCTTGATGAAGAGTCTGTTTTGAAGTTTAAACCTGTTAGTAGTATTTTAAAACATAATCAGAATCATGACCATTTATTGTAACACCCACATGTGCAAGGCTTTACAAACATAACAAACACAAACCTCCACTACAATTAGCTGAAGTCCAAATATTAATTCAGATAAAAAGAGATGAGACAGTTAACATAAGAATAATATGGAAAATTGTAATTAAATGTATTTGTTCTCAGCACGAGTGAAAATTAAAGGATTAATCCAAAAATTTCACAAAGAAAAGCTGTGTTTTGAAAAGAGATTTTAAATAAGAGAAATAACTGGCAGCCCAATGACTTACACGTACAAAAGACACAAAGAGGAAAACGTCTGGGTGATTAAGGGTGTTCTGAAGAAGTAAAAACTGCCCGAATGGACATCTTGTGGTGTGATGGCCAAACAGGGTTCTGGAGTTTCGCGTTCTCTAGCTATGGAACATCCAATACGGAAACTGCTGTCAGGGAACGCCTCAAATCCTCTATTTTGGACTCGATGGCTTCGTTCGCAACAGCCTAACCCACCTCACTTCTCTCAGAGCACCTGGCGCACAACAATCAAGCTTAACACACACCAAATGGCAGAGGCCTCCGCTACGACTGCGCCCTGCCTGCAGTTATCCCGCCTGCCATGCCTTCTTTCCCAGCGAGCCTCCGGACTAGTAAGCTTCTACTCTCGCGATGGCTGTGGGAGAGCGAAATTTTGACGTCTCGCGAGAGGCACTGAAGTGGCGGGGATTCAAGCGACTCCTAAACACTAAGTTTGGTTCAGCTTTGTCAGTGTCTGCGGCTGGCTGATAGCGTTAGAAAGGTCCGCGGAGAATACATATTATACACAGGCAGGTTTGTAAGGTTCCGATGAATAGTACTATAAAAAATTTATATTTGCATTCTTTTACCGTTATAATGAGTACCTCTTGAATTCTAAATACAGCAAGTCTGACCACGTTTCTTTAAGCAAATAAAAGTACAGCTAGGTAGGTTGTCCCAGTGCACCTTCTTAAAGATCATCGCGAAGACCAACATTTAGGGAAATAAACTACAGATTTACATTTATATTAATATTTATGTAGCGGTGAAGTGGATCATGAGTTGTACAGGCAGGACTGATCAATTTCATTAAGCAGGTAATGTTGATATTCAGGCATATAAAAGTACAGCTTAGCAAGTTGTGGCTGTGCAGCTATGAGAATAATGAACTTCGTTAATACTTATTTTCACAGAGTTCAGTTTATCTTCGGGAGGCTAATGAGTAGCAGTGCGAAAACTACAGACAGTCACCTTGATTTTAAGAGGTAAATTAAAATCCCACTTACAAAGAAATTCCACGGAGATCAATACTAAAACGACTAATTAGTTTTATCGTGCAGATCCACTTACGATTGGATTATGAACTCTCAATTACCGGGGAGTTTCTGTGAGGGAGGAAAATAGCGTTAATCAAGGCACTTTGCAGACTAAAAAGTTTTTTAGGCAGCTATAGATTTAGCTAGATCTATATTTACTTAGAGATGAAAAATAGATTTTACGTAGGGGTTCAGGAATAATATTCACAATCAGAAACAAAACTCTTCACACTTAACAAAGAGGTGAATTCAAAACTTGCATTTTCCATACTGTAAATTTACAAATCCATATAAACAGGAAGAATATCCAAATGTTTATATTATGTAACAGATTATTGCATAGGGGCATTAGAAAAATAGATGAATTGCATATTTACATCTGTATGTATCATATTTATTTAGGGGTGGATCACAGATTGTAAGTACTGAAAGACTAATTCATCTCTGTATCTGGGAAAAATATACTGAGGGCATGAAGATTAGACAAACTGACTGATTTTTCTGATGCTGCAGAAATCATCGCATTTTACAAATCTTTCCTTTCTTTCTAGCCCATCTTTTCTAAAAATCAACACTTAGTTCATTTTTAAATAACTCAGAAGACTTAACTTTGTAAAAGCAAATCAGCCCAGTGTCACCTTATCAGGATAAAGGAAGGAGGGACACATGATAAATACAAATCATTCTGTCTATATTGTTTCATACCATGGATGTCAGAAAATAAGAGTACTGCAATAAGATCACATAACTGCTGTATCTGTAGAAAACAGCACTGATCACAGCAGTGCGTTTGCTAGACAAAGGCCATTTTCTTTATGTTCTTACTGGATGTGGCCTTCAGCTGTTTGTTCTGAAGTGGTTTAAAATAAAGCAGTCGACAGAAGCAGTAGTCTATTTTGGTCATAGCCCAGCAGTTATAAACTACAGAATGCATCTAAAAATTTTTTAAAAATCAATATAGCAAAAAGTGTGATGTAAAAGGTAATAAATATAATAAAATATTTTGGAAACTCTGTTCAAATATTGTTTTGTCAATGATTTACAGGTTGAACAAAATAATGAGTGCTACACAAAAACAGGCATTTTAGCTGTTGTGGGATTCTGGTCAGTCAGAAGACACAATAAATAAAACTTGGCAGATTTGCCAGGGCTTTCTGGTGAAATTAGTGTGATGGGGGCACGTAGTTGCTCAAGGGCGGGGAGAATAGTCAACCTCTGTGTAGAGCAAAAAAAAAGGGCTAGCCTCTGTGTGTGGACATGCAAGCACATCATTGATGACTGACCTGCAAAAAAGCATGCAAAGTGTCTTCACTCGTTATGCATTCCTCCAACTTCAGACATAGCAAACATTGGCTTCACTTTTTTATGATTTCCCCACTCAGCTTGTCTGAACATTCCATCATTGGTGCAGCTAGTGCAGCCACTTAGCCACCATGAAGCAGTTTCTTGGGTAGGTTGGAGGAAAGTAAAGAAAGGAGACATACAAGAGCTCAGTGTTAAGACAGAGGGCATGTGCAACACAAGGGGCCTGTGAGAGAGAGAGGGAGGGCAAGAAATTGAGCAGGGGGAGGTGTAACATCTTCATGTAGATGTAAAGAGGGTCACAGGGGTAAAACATTAGACAACAAATGGTTTAACATCTTAAGTAAATCATCTACACATTCCAAAGGGTTCTGCAATAAAATCACCACATCAGCATCAAATGCTCATAACTTATATTCTTGTATATTGTATGCCTTTGATTTTCTTTTTCTTCATATCTGGTAACTCTATTTAATATAAACAACAAAGACGATGAAGGCACCACATCCTCCGTTTTGAATATCACAAAAAAACTTTATCACTATTGCCCATGATACATTATCAAAAGTTTTTTCTGCATCTAAAAGCAAAATGGCTATTTTTGATTATGAGCCTCTAAATATTCCTATATTTCTGTTACACATCTTGTATTACCGCTCATTTGTCTCTGTAGCAAAAGTCCACACTGATCTTCATGTTTCATTGTTGCTAATATTTCTGCCAGAATCAAATATTTTTAATCATTATTCAGAGATATTGGTGTATAGTTCTTAGGACCAGTCACATCTCTATTCCCTTTTGATATTGAAGTTCTGTTTACACTAGTCCACCTTTCAGGTACTTTGCCTGTATCGACAATTGAGCTCATTAATAGTTGAAAAAGCAAATACAACAGTTCTTCCAAAGTATTGTAATAGCTTGCTGGGAGGTCATCCGGTGCTAGTGCTTTTCCAACTTTCATCTTTTTAAAGGCCTCTGCCAATTTTTCAACAGTTATTTTCACATTAATACTTGTCCATTAAGCATCAGTAATAATTTTTAACTCCTGTAAATCCACATACAGCATTATCTTCTCTAATTATTCTCTTTTCTTTATATAGTGTCATATACACACACACACACACATGTATATATCTATATATCCACATATATAATATTTTTAATCCTGTCACTATCAGTTATTGTATTCTTCCCATCCTTGATGTCAAGAATCATCTTCTTTTTCTTCTTTCTTTCTGCAGTTTATATGCCAGCCGTCTTCCAGGTTTGTTTGCAAATTCAAAATACTTTTGTCAAGCATATTTCATTTTACTTTCAATTTCATAAATCACATTCATCAAGAGTTGTTCCTGTAAAATTTTTATATCCTTTAACAAGGTTGCATTAGTAGGATTTTTTAAAGCTCTTCCTCATTTTAATTTCATTCAAAATATCTTACTGTTGATTTTGTCATTTTTAACTCAGGATCTGTTGAATGAAAAAATTCTCATCACTGCTTTGCCTGCATCCCAGACAACTCCAATCTCTCTACCTTTATTCAAACTGTCTTTAAAATTTCTTTTCAAAGTATCTTTAGTTTTTTTAATGCATCTTCATTTCCAAGCAATTCCTCATTTAATCTCCAATTAAATTAGCCCTTTTTTTTTTTTTTAAATTTGCTCCAGATTGTGATCATACAAAAATTTTGGCAATACCTCCATATCCTTGACCATACTGGTCAAAGCTTTAGACATCAAAAACATGTCAATCCTAGAAAAAGATTTATGTCTTTAAGGAAAAACATATAGTTTCCAAAATGTCCATATTTAAGTTTTCAAATTTCTGATAATTACCAGCCATGCAACAATTCAAAAATGCTTTAGGCACTTTCCCTTCTTCCTTTTTTCCCCTTCTCCGATAATCTATAAATTCTGGGATTTATTGCTCCAATCAAATCTCGCAAAAGAATCCATTTATCTTATGAAAATTCTAGATTTTTTTGTAATAATTTGTCATAAAAACTGCTTTATTTTCAGTTGTCACAAAAATGCCACAACAACCTTTTTTCTCTGAAGCTGAATTGCCACAACTATCACTCATTCATCTAAGTCTTCAAAGAAAAAAAAAATCTGGGTCCAATTTAGTATTTGCATAAATCACAACTCCTCTCTTCTTTCTCCAAACAGAAACAAATTCTTAAATTCCTAGTTATGGTTCATCAAAAAAAAAATTATTTTTTCCAATATGAATTTCTTCTAAATATAAGAAATCCTGTGTTGTCCAGCCAAGTGTCTCTCATCCTATATTTGTGCATTTCATTTTTTCTGCTTAGGTGTAGAACCTTACATTTCTCTCTGTTAACATTCATTTTGTTAGCTTTGGCCCAACTCTCTAATCTGTTAAGGTCATTTTGAATTTTGATCCTGTCCTCTGGGGTATTAGCAACTCCTCCCAATTTGGGATCATTGGCAAATTTGATCAGCATGCCCTCTATTTCTTCATCCAAGTCATTGATAAAGATGTGGAATAGCACTGGGCCCAGGACAGAACCCTGTGGCACCGCACTAGTCATTTCTCTCCAGGATGAAGTGAAGCTGTTGGTGAGCACCCTTTGGGTTCAATCAGTCAATGAATTACAAAATTCAGTACACCATATCAGGTTCCTCAGCAGTCTCCTCTCTTTGCATCTGCAAAAATTCAGCCAAAGCATCACACACTCTTGTTTAAATATTCTCATTTTCCTACTCCAGTGTTACACTTATCCTCAAGCATTTTTCTCTCTGTCATTTCCGGGATAGCCGTCACATTCAGGTTTCTTGGTCAGCAGACAATTTTTAAGTAGTTTATTCCAGTTTTTGAGTCTTCTCCATCGTTCTATTCTGTCATTCAACTCTTTCCTCTCATTATTTATTCAGGTCAATGAAAGTCTTATCACATTTAAATCCAATTTCATATCAGTCCACAGCTGAGCCATTTCGTCTCTCATCTTCGTAATTTCTTCCAGTACCATCTTATTTGAACTCATCTCCCTGGACTGATCCACTGAAATTCTTCTTGGAAACTGAGGTGTTTTTGTGTTCTCCTGCCAAGTCTGCTTTGGTTACCTTTGTTGCTTCTCTCTCCTTTTACATTTTCTATCCAATATAATGAACTAACAGCTGTCAAAATACTGCAATGTAATTTTAACACAGATTCTCTGTTCTACCACTGGATGCCAGCACTGCACAGTTAGTAACCAGTCTAACTCTCTCTCCCTTCTGGAAGGTTGAACACAGTTCAATTGGAGTTCATTGCAAGTTCATTTCCTGCTACTGCTTCCTCCAACATGGCTTTGGATCTTATTGGTTTCCCATGGTAAGTAAATTAAAACTTATATTTAAAGACTGGATTTTTTTTCTCTTTGAAATAATTGCACTAAAGTATCTCCTTAAATCATGGTATCTCTGTTTGCCATCGCTGCAACCGCAGCTCTCGCAAGATTATTTTTAAACTTGAAGATTAGGTGGAAAAGCACTCATTCAGCTCTTTATAGAACTTATTTGTCAAACTTATCTCCAGTCCACCTCTAAGGAACTTTCTTAAATCCAGAAATTTCTTTATAGGAGGTTAAGAAGATCAGGAGGATGGAGGCCAGCTGCTTGGGAGCAGCAGCTTCAAAATAATGGGACAATGTCTTCCTATGTTCCTTCTTATCCTCCCAGCACCCTGGGGACAAAACTAGCCCTCTGGTGCCTGGATCAGGGATCCTGACCAGTGTGAATCTTCTGAGTCCCTTGTCCCCAAGGGACAGTTTACACCTGTTTCCAGTGTCCCAAACCAGCTCCTGTTGTCTGTAGCACAGTGTCCCCAGGGACAGCTTCCCTAGGACCCAATGCGATAGCCACCATTAACGACCTGAAGTGTCACAGAAAAGATAAACTAAGAATGACAGAATGTCATTCCATTCATAAGAATGACATTTATGTAACAAAACAAATTTTAAAAGCTGCTCATGCTGTGATTGCTTTAGGGTAGAAAAAGAAGTCAATGTAGAATGAATTTTATTTTATAAAATATATAAAAGAAGTTATATTATTTGATTATCTTAGGGAAAGAAGGTTAAAGTATAGTGGATATTGTAAAGAATCATGGAGAGATACCTGTAAAATAATGATTGAGAAAGTAAAAGAAAAATCAGGGTATAAAGACGTGATAAATTTTATTAAGATAAGATCCCATATCTCTGAAAAAGCTTACTGATATAAATGGATACAAATGGGTCTGGATCCCCTGTTAGCCGTTTAGAGGGTGGAGGGAGGATAGATTTGATAGGTTGAAAATGCATTGTTGTAAAAAACATTTTTCCTTGTAAGAATATTGTGATACAGTATATATTAATGTATATTAAGTATGTGACTAATAATAAAAGGGGGAAAAAAAGAATGACAGAATGTTTAACCACTGTGTTCTCTGTATTCCATGATAAATGTAGAATATTATATTGATTACAATATTGATTTTACAATCTCACCTTGCTTCTTAGGGCTACAAGGATTATAAGAACTAGAACTAACCATTCTGAGGAAATTCTGAGGAAATTCAGTTTCTTTTTGAAAAGAGGGTCTTCTACCATAGTCTCCCTTCTTGCTGCTAAAATGAGTGATTCTCCCTGACTTAAGAAAAGGCTTTGTGTTTATCTAGGAAACCCAGAAGAACAAGATCCCTGTCTTGCACCTGTAAAGAACGACAATCTAAAGAAAGGATGTGTACATGACAGATGAAAATTTATGGTGAAAAGGAATACAAATAGCCAGTACTTGTAGAGAAAAAATCATAAATGCTAATGCTTAGAATAAGCTGAGGTTTGCTAGAGAAGGTAAAAATAAAAAGGGAGGGTAGGCTATGTTTAGAAAAAAAGAAGAGCAAGGAAATGATAGGGCCACTGCATATAGAAGAAAGGTAAATGCTAATGGCACAGAAATAAGGTGAAACTGTTCATGAACTGCTATTCCTTTTGGCAGAAGACTGAAACAAATAGTGCTCAACCTGAAGCAAGTAAAACAAATGATACTGTAAAAAGGGATTAAAACCCAGAATAATTAAGGTACAGGAATACCTTGCTACTTTAAATGAATTCAGATTGCAAGCATCTTTAAATATCTGGAGTAATGTCATGTAGAAGAAGAATAAGGTTGTTTTCTGCTGTTCCAGAGAGCAGAGCATGAACCAGTGGGTTTCTACCTAAACACACCTACTTCCAGATGGAAGACCATTTTGGGCAGAGGAAGGGACTGCTTCAAAGATCTTAAACAGAGTTTGGTTCTCCACCCCCCCAAGAGTGCAGTAGCTATAGTTTCCCTACATAGATGGCTGCTGTCCCTGTTGGATAGCGTGGAGAGAGTTAATAGACTTGTTGCTGGGGTTTCCCCTTAAAACATTTCCCCCTTTTGTGAGGGGAAAAGGCCACAGCTATGCCTCAGGTTGTGGTGAAAGTCTACTGTGTTGAGACTACTGTGCGTACAAGTCACATGCTTACATGATTTTGTTCAGCTGTGTCTGTTTCCTACCAAAGAGGCTTGTCCAGGGAAGCCTCTCTCACTTCCTTCCTTCCTTTTTTTCCTTTAGCCTCGCGTTCCGTTCACGTCTGTTTTGTTTTGCTCTCTGTGGCACGTACTTTGCCACAGGGCACTATGGCAGGTACTTAGTTGTTTGTTTTGTGTTTTATTACCTGCAATAAATCTGTTAAATGCCCTTGCGGTGTGAGTGGCTTTTTTTTCCCTCCTGGCTGCAAGATGTTTTTTCCCATGGCAGAGTGTTACTAGGCGGGGCACGGTGGTCTTTTTTTCGCTTAACAAGAAACCCTCTCCCCTTTTTTTCTGAAGGTTATGGGCCCAGCACACTTTCGCTGCTCAAAGATGGATGCCAGGAGGAGCCACTGTTTTGTTTTGAGGCGAGCTTTTGATTTGTAAGGTCCTGCTGGCTGGTGATTTTTTTGGGTGCTGCTGTTAATTATGGCTCACGCTGTGCCCAGTAGCCTGCCTCTTGCAAGGTTGAAGGGAAACAAATTATTGGCATGGGCTGCAAAAAGGGAGGTTTTCTCCAGGGAGAGGGTGTTTGGGGTGCTTTTACAGACCCCTTAGATCTCCCAGGCAATGCAGCTGAAGCAGTAAAAAAACGAGCCGGGCTATGTCTCTCCTTTTCCCCTGTCAGTGCAAGACGACTAGCTCAGGGTTTTAAGGGACCTTAATACACCTCGTGCCTGTTGGTTAGCCCTCAGAGAAGTGTTTGTTAGACAAACCGCTAAACACGCTCTGTTTTTTTAGGCTTTATAACACCAAGTTAGCGCAGGGGTTTTCCCAGTCAGGCAACACCTGGCAGAATTGTCTGACCTGTTCACAGCTCTTCGTGAAAGAGGCAAGGTTTTGGACAAAAGTGACAGGGTGTTTTGTTCCCAATTCCCTGGATTCCAGCTGGGAATTGGTGGTGGCTTCGTTGCAGTCCATTCCAGAGCGAGATCTGACGGTGTCTTTGGTGACAGCTAGGCTGCTGGAGGAAGAAGAAAAACAAGCCAGGAATGCGGTGACTCACACACAAGCGGCGGGCGGTTGCAGAGTCAAGCTCTGGGAGAAAGGCTTCACAGGCTGCCGAGTGCAAGCAGGAGGGGCTGGTGAGGGCCCATGCTGTCAGAAGGTGTTTTTGCTGTGGGTCTGCTTCTCACCCAAGCAAATTGCCCATTGCTGTGGCAAATGGGGTGCCAGAGGTTGCGGCAGAGGTTTTAAAGGTCGCAGGAGTCGTCCATGGGTTGCTGTTGCCGCAGACTGTGCCTTTCCCCTTACCCCGGGGATGCTGATGACTTCGTCTGGCTCCTCAACAGTGGCTGTTCCCAGCATCTGGTTAACTCTGAAGAGTTGTTTGACTCTTTGTTCTTCTGCCAGTGTCTCTACTGTTACTCTGGAAAGATGGTGCCACAGCTAAAGTGCATGGTGTAGGTATTGCTTATGTTCCAGCACTTGACATGTGTCTTGAAAATGTATTGTATGTCCCTTTCCCCTTTGACTTCTGTCTGTTCTCAGTTGGTGAGCTGACAGAGTCTGGCTTTGAGGTGGTGTTTACTGGTAAACAAGGGAAAGTGCTCAAAGATGGAATGTGTGTGCTGTGGCTGCTCGGAGAGAGAAATTGTACATGCTCATGCCGCATCACAAAGTGTGTAATGTGTTTGCTAACAGTCCCAAGCATAATGAATGCATTCATTTCCTCCATCATCATTTGGGGCATGCAAGCTTCCCCATGTTAAAAAAGTTAGCAGGTTGCGGGCGGGGGGTGTTCACTTAAACCCCGTGGTATTTTCCTCGATTGTGCTATTTGCAAACAAGCCAAATCTAAACAGCTACCTGCCCCCAGAGTCAGTTCACGTGTGCCCACTGCTCCTTTTCAGTTGGTGCATTTGTGATGTGGTTGGTCCAATGTGTAAACCATCCCTGGGAGGTGCCAGATTTTTCCTAATCCTGGTAGACGATTTCAGCAGGTATACCTTCTGTTACCTGATGAAGCAAAAGTCTGAAGTGGCCAGATCCTCAAGAGCTGATGTTCCTGGTTGAAAAGCAGTTTGGCTGTTCCCTTAAGATGTTGCAATCCGATAGAGGTGGGAGAATTTCTATCCAAAGCTTGCAACAACAGTTCAAGAAGAAAGGGATTGTTCATAGAACAATCCCCCATTCCCCTTCCAGGAAAGGAGTTGCTGAACGCAATGCACAGGTCCTTCAAACTATTAACCCTAGTTGCTTGGTGATGCAGATCTGCCTCTGAGTTTCTGGGGTGAGGCAGTTCTAACTGCATGCTATATACATAACAGGCTCTGGAATTCAGTGGTACAGACTACTCCCTATGAGTGTATATTTGGCAAGCAGCCTTCCATCGCCCATATGAAGGTGTTTGGGAGCTTTGCTTGGGTGCACATCCCCCCAAAAGTCAAAGGAAGAAGGGGAACCAAAAACCCAACGTTTGAGGTTTGTAGGCTACGAGCCTAACTGTAAAGGGTATTGTTTTTATGCCAGTGGCAGCAGTTGTGTTGTGTCTAGGAACGCCACGTTTGAAGAACACCAAACTGGTCACATGTTCAGGCAGCTTCCAAGGTTCATCTCCCTGTCTCCAGTGTGCCTTTTCCCAAACAGATCAGCCTTCAACCCCCGCTCCCAACCCCAGAGGTTAAGTCTGAAGAGGGGGGAAACACAGAGGGGGGGAGCTGTGAGAGAAGCCTCAGTGCCTCTGACGAGGGAGAGAGAACATAAATATGCTGTTAAAAGGTCTCGGAGCGCTGAGGAAAGTAACGAATCCTCGTCAGATCGTTCTTTTCCCAGAAGATCTGCCAGAAAAACAAAGGTGTCCCCCCAAAAAGGTTCTCTTCCCATTCTTCCCTGACAGTTCATGTGTGTTTAGTAAACTGCGAGCCTAATTGCTTTGCCGAAATCAAAGAAATGCCTGAGCGGCAAGCAGAGCCCTGGCTATGGAAAAACCAAATGGATTCCATTTGTTCAGCACAATGTGTATACCTTGTGTGAGTTGCCTGATGGTGTGAAACCTATTGACTGCAGATGGGTTTATAAGTTAAAGACCACTACAGATGGGCAGGTGAAACACAAAGTTTGTCTCAGCCCTGGGGTTTCCCAAAAAAGCGAGATGTCCTTCAATGAGACATTCAGTCCCACTGTGAAAATGCAATCAGTTAGTTCTAGCCATAGCAGCTCAGAGGAGAGCTACAGTCATACACTTTGATATCACTACTGCCTATCTTAATGCAGAGTTGCAGGAGGATGTGTTCATGTTGCAGCCTGATGGGTTTGTAGTTAAAAGGGGAAAAAGCATCACGTTTAGCATTTGAAACATGCTCTGTATGGGCTAAAACAGTCAGCCCGGTGTTGGAACCTTTACTTAGATAAAACATTACAGGAGTGTGGCTTTAAGCAAAGTAATGCTGATCCCTTATACGCCTGAGGTAAAGGGGAGAGTTTGGAAATTCTCCTAGCATATGTGGACAATTTGTGTCTAGTCTGTGATACACAAAAAAAAAGGTACAAGGGATTTGCAGATGAACTGAGCAAGAAGTTCCAAGTCAAGAATCTGGGTCCAAATTCAGCACTATCTCGGGGTGGAGATAAAAAAAACCAAGAATGGTTTTCTGCTGTGCCAGAAGCAAAAAATTCTGAACCTGTTACAGAAATATAACATGTCTGAGTGGAAAAGGGTGTAAAAACGCCATGGTGCCGGGGGTTTTTGAAAAACACTGATGATGAGCTGTTCCCAGATAAACAGCTATACCAATCTGTCATTGGAAGTCTCTTGGGGGTTAGCTGAGACTTGTCGGCCAGACATTGCCCTGAGTGTCAACATTTTGGGCAGGGCAAATGCTAGCCTACGCAGTACCATTGGCAGGGTGCAAAAAAGGGGACTGAGATACCTGAAAGGTACTGTGGATTACTGTTTATGCATAACTCCTGAACAAATGCCTGAACGTGTTTGCTACTCCGACAGTGACTTTGCTGAGGATATTAAAAACCGCAAAAGCACATCTGGTCATGTAATCAAGTACAGTGGAGTTATGATTGATTGGAGAGCCAAAAAGCAAGGGTTCATTGCAGTTTCCACTGCTGAGGCAGAATTGCTAGTTTGTCTACTCTATGCAATGAGGTAGTTTGGTATCTGCAGCTACTGAAAGACTTAAATGTGTCTATCCATATGTCAGTGCAAACATATTGTGACTCTCAAGCATGCATCCAAATGGCTGTGACTGACAGAGTAAAGGCAAGAACGAAACACGTTGACATTCAGTTCAAAAATGTCAAGGAGTGTATGCGCAACAAAATGGTGTCTTTGACTTATGTGTCCTCAGAGGAAAACATAGCTGATCTGTTCTGAGTGGCTGTTTTTCCCTCCTGGCTGCAAGATGTTTTTTCCTACGGCAGAGTGTTACCTGGCAGGGCACGGTGGTCTTGTTTCGCTTAAACAAGAACCCCTTTCACATTTTTTCTGACAGCCCCTTCCAACTCTATGATTTTGTGATTGCATAAAGACAGACGTTTGTGCATCTTGTAACTTACTTTGTTGACAATCCACTGATTTTACAGATAATGCATGGCTAACTTAACTGAAGTAAAACAATTACACATACCAGTTTTTCCTGCAGGTTGTAATTCTCAGGTTGGATGGATACCAATGTTTGTCCTTTGGGAATCATTTATTCCCAATATAAATAGACAACAACATGAACAGTTTGTCTCTTCTTTCAATACTTTGATTTGTGATGTTGCTAATTATCTGCATAACATGAATCCAAAAACTGTACCATTGGGCAATAAAGGAACATATGGACAATTGTCCCCTTTCCCCAAATATTCAGGAACCTTTTTATTAAAGGTTTTCTCTTCACTCTGAGTCTTGCCAAGAGTTTTTTCTCAAATGAAGCTTGACAGACTTCCGAGGAGAAGCAGTCCTAGAGGGACAACAGGCCTGTTCTGTTGCCTTTTTAACAAGGAAATTTGCTTTGGAAAGTGGGACACATGCACAGAGTAGGTTTGTGCATTCATCTGTTCTCACAGAAAAGGTGTTTGTTACTCCGATGGAGAAACCCTATCCCGGGATCTACAATTTGATATTAAATATGATTCTGTGTGTCTGAGAGGTTGCCCGGATGAGCACATAGGCAGTCACGGTCGAATGACTGAAAACCAGGTCAGGCCAGTAAAATCCCCAGTCACATAGACCCAGGAGACCTCAAGAGGTGTAAACCTACAATAAACAAAGGGTCCTCAGTCCCAAGACGCTGACTTGAGGGGATTAGCATGTGTGCCTCAAGTTGAGCAAATGTCCTATCAAGCAAGAACCATTTACATGAAGTCACACCACAAACAAACACAACCATCCTGAGACTTTGGCAACACCTTGCAATCCCATCACACAAAGGAAATTACCATGGTGGAGCTTTGTTATCACTCCAACACTCATTGTTCTCTGCGGGAAAGGATTAGTCCACCAGGTACTTTTTCCCCTACAAATAGTCCCAGTTTTTTAGCATTTCTTCAGATCGCTCCCGGTCACCCCAGCAGACCATTGCTCCGTCTGTTGAGTAATCCCCTCAGCCCTCTCCGTGCTGAACCCCACTTCTCTGCTGCCTTCCCAGACCCAGGACTTCAGGAAAAGGTGCAGTATTACCCCAGCTGTACCTCTTCAATACTCCCCTATCCAGTTTCCTCTCTTTTGTTTCTTAATAGCTCTTGGGTGCATGTGTGCTTTGGTGCATGAGACTTTTATTCAATAAAATCACTTACTGGACATTTTCATTTGGTTTTTGGCTTGGCCTGACCCTGTGAAAACTGGGTAAAAAGACCCTGTTAGGTTGCCCTGCCTCTTGCATTGCTACGGCTCGTGCTCTGGCTAGTTTCCATTCCCCATCATGTGGAGCACAGTGAGGTGTCCTGCAGGGGGCCCCAGAAATCAGGGTAACATGTTTCCCTAAAAGCCTCCATGCCCAAGAAATAAAATCTACTCAAAAGTCATGTCTAACAAAAGCCGCCCCGGCCCCCACACTGCTGTGTCCCTGTGGCTATTGCTGCTTTTGGTTTCCAGCAGGAGGGCTTCACGGACCTCAGGTTAAGAACCCACAGCTATATTTCATTTCTAGGGATTCTGTTAGACCTCCTCCCTCAGAAACATGAAGGGGTGGAGCTGTCGGAGAAGAGAGTAAAAACTTTCATGTCTGAGTAGAGACAAGGAAATTCTCCATTGTTGTTTTTTCTCTCTCTGAAGCCACTCTAAAAGGAGCAGCAATTTGGAAAGCTATCTTTGTCCCCAAACCACAAGGGGTGGTCTGAGGTGTAGATCCAAGGATGGCAGCAACTGAGATGTCTAGATTGTTAAAATTAAATTTAAAAAGTAGACTTATGACTATGAGTTCAGGGTTCTCCTACCACCAGGGCTGGGAAAATGCAGTTTGTGAACAATTTTGTTTGTCATTATGTATGACAATCCTCTGTAAAATTTAGGTAGGTGCAGGCTCCCGAAGGGATCCACCCACCTCCTGGCACCATCTTTTTTTTTTTTTTGCTGCAGAAATTTTGATCCTCATATTGCAGAGACTATATGATACTGCAATCAAGCTGGACAAATTCCAGTAAGCCTGAACCAGTTGGGAGTTTCTGAACTTGGTACAAAGGTAGCCCAATGTAGAGTGCATTGCAGAAGTCCAACCTTGAGGTTACCAGTGCGCGCACTACCATCTTTCGGTCATCCAATTCTAGGAAGGGGCACAGTTGATGTATCAGCGAAAGCTGATAATAAGCACTCCTGACCGTCACATCTATCTGAGTAGACATTTGGAGGGATGGATCCAGGAGCACATTTGGAGGGATGGATCCAGGAACACAGTCTTTCAGGAGAGACCCCATCCAAAACTGGTTGACACACTTCCAACCCCAGATTAGGACCCTTGATAGTAAGCACTTCTGTCTTGTCTGGATTCAGTTTCAATTTGTTTTTCTTCATCCAGCCCATTACCTCTTTCAAGCATTCATTCAGAGGAGACACACTATCCTTAGCAGAAGCTGCTTTTAAAGGTATGGAGAAATATTTTTGAATGTCATCGGAGTACTGATAGCACCCTGCCCCATGCCTCTGGATGATTTCTGCCAATGGTTTCATGTGGATGTTAAAAAGCATTGGGGATAGAATGGCACCTTGTGGTATGCCATATAACAGCTCCCTTTTTGAGGAGCAGCTATCCCCAAGCACCACCATCTGGAACCTGCCTGAGAGGAAGGACTGGAACCACTGCAACACAGCACCTCCAATTCCCAACCCCGCCAGGTGTTCCAGAAGGATACCACGATCAATGGTATTGAACATCACTGAGAGGTCTAAAAGCACCAATAGTACTCCCCCTGTCGATGCCAAGACAGACATCATCAACTAAGGTCACCATAGCAGTCTCAACCCCATATCCTTCTCTGAAGCCACTTTGAAATGGGTCAAGGAAGCGTGTGTCCTAGAGCTGGAGGGCAACTGTCTTCTTGATCACTTTACCCAAAAAAGGAAGGTTAGAGACTGTTCTATAATATTTAAGGTCCAGGGGATCTAGGGAGGGCTTTTTCAGGAATGGTCTAACCACAAGATGGAAGGTTCCCCTCCCGAAGAAATGCATTAATAATATGTTGTGTTTGGAGCCTTATTACATCTCCTCCCTGGATGACCAGGCAAGATGGACAGGGATCAAGAAAGCAAGTAGTCTTCCTTACTTGACCCAGCAGCTTGTCCACATCAGCTGTACTCACCAATTGAAAATGATCCAGTATAATCCCACTGACAGAGTCGCTGGACACGTCAGTATCAACTTCTGCTCCAACAATGGCATCTAAGTTGGCTCTTATACAAGAGATTTAATCTGTGAAATGATCTTTAAAAGCATCACAGTGAGCTACTGAAGGCTCTAACATTTATCTGGTGCTTCAAAAAGGCATGATCAAGAAAGTTATTCTTAAGAGCAAGGGACAGCATCCAGAGGGAGATGCTTTTTCCATTCCTTGGCTCAATCATTAATCACAAAGAAGACTGCACTCAAAAAATCAGAAGATGACGAGGATGTGGAAGGGCAGCTATGTGTTATGTGCTGGTCTATTTGTTCCCAAGAAACACTCAGAATGTGAACAGAAGTATTTTTTTTATTAGGAATATACAAGGAGCAAAACACATTTCTTTAATCAGTTGCTGAAGCTGATGAGTCCAAACTAGACAAAAGCTTTTATACTTTTGCTAACACAATTGTTTGGCAGGCTTTACAATGATTGGTAGAAGTCATACATGTCACATCACCAATTTCAGATCCTTCCCTTCTCTAGAAGTTTACATTCCTGATTATCAATGACCTGACTCTTCCTCTATTGTTATGCCTTCCTGTCTGGCTCTTCTCACTATGTCTACCTGGAATTATCACATTACATTCTTTGATATCTGCTGATATACAACCTTTCTACCGGACATCCCTGGTTTCAGGGCTGGCACATAAAACAAACTTTGAAGGCTAATTCGGCACCTGATTTCATATCAAAGCTTATCAGATAACTTCACTGTTCTCACACTCAGTTTCCCAGCTTATCCCATCATCCTTTACAGTGCAGCTGTGACGAACCTGATGGGAGGAGGTCTTGACAACAGAGCCTCCTTGGCAACTGAGAGTGTTTAAGCTGACTGGCTGCTGAAATGGAACCTTGGACAGCCCAGGGGAGGGGCTGGTGGAAAGAAGAAAAGTAACGGATTTTAACTGTCTGATGTATGTTTGAAGAGGCGTGTGATTTGTCGTGTGTTTGGGAGAGGTTGGAGATTTGAAGAGCTCTGTGAGAGAGAGAACTGAGAAATTGGGTGTATGAGAGATAGTAAATGAATTGAAAAAGAGAGAGAGAGAAGAATGGTGTACTGTTTATAAACATTTAGATACAAAGCACATTTAAAGCAACAGTGTTCCAATAAATTTTTGAATTTCTGTGTTCCTTAAAACAGAGAGTCTTATTTTGAATCCTGGAATATACACGCTGCCAATAATATCATCTTGACCTTAGTGCCAACAATACCACAATCTTGGAAAATATAAAAAACTGCTGATCCTTACATCTGGGAGAAGGGCAGATTTAGGGAAGGCAGTAAAGGGGGAGAGTCCTGAAAGGAAGAAGCCAAGGGGGGACAAGAGTGAGGAAAGGACTGTGTTCTCAGAGAGGGAGAACTGAGGCAGACCAGTTGTTCTGGACCTGGCTTGATTCAGAGATCTCCCTGGCTGTTCAGACCTCAACACAAAGAGGTGTCACACTGGGCAGGCCTTGAGTGCGAGGCTTCGGTGCACCTTTCACACTGGACACTGATGGGTGGTGGCCTACTTCTGTAATCTATCAAGGTCATTTTGAATTCTGATCCTGTCTTCCAGAATCTAAGCTAACCCTCTTAATTTGGTGTCATCTGCAAATTTGATAAGTATGCCTTCTATTCCATCATCAAAATCATTGATAAAGGTGTTGAATAGCACTGGGCCCAGGATAGAATCCTGTGACACTCCACTAGTCGGTTCTTTCCAGGATGAAAAACAGCCATTGGTGAGCACCCCTTGTGTTCAGATGGTCAGCCAATTGCAAATCCACCTAACAGTAGCCTTGGCTAACCCACATTTTACTACTTTGCAAGAATATCATGGGGGACCTTGTCAAAGGCCTTACTGAAATCAAGATACATTACATCCACAGCATTCCCTTCATCCATCAAGCTTCTAACTCTGCAAAAAAAGATAGATCAGATTATTCTGGCATGACTTGTTTTTGAGAAACCCATGTTGACTTTTAGTGATCATAGCATTCCTTTCTAAGTGCTTGGAGACTATCTGTTTAATGATCTTTCCTGGTATTGATGTCAGGGGCTGACTGGGCAGTAATTGTTTGAGTCGTCTTTTTTCCCCTTTTTGAAGATAGGGCAAACATTTTCCCTCCTCCAGTCTGCTGAGACTTCTCCTTATCTCCAAGAACTCTCAAGGATTATTGCCAGTGGTTACTTCTGCTAGTACTTTTAATACCCTTGGATGTCATTTATCTAGCCCTGGTGATTTGAAGTCATTAACAGTACCCACATATTCCTGTACTACCTCTTTACCTATTCCATGCTGCATTCTCCCTATTACATCATTGGTTCCATTTTTTCCGCGTTGAACACTGTTTTTCTTTTTGGGAGGAGAGTGAGGCAAAGAACGCATTGAGTAGTTCCACCTTTTCTCTGTCTCCTGTTACCACTTCTACAGCTTCTCCTCACAGTGGCCCTAACATGTTTTTTTTCCCCTTTTGCTATAGACATAACAAAAAAAAATCCTTTCTTACTGTTTTTAACCTCACTAGCAAATGTTAGCTCATTCTGCACTTAAGCTTTTCTAACTCTTTACCTACATGTGCTGGCTATTTGTTTGAATTCCTCTTGGGTGATTTCCCCCTTTTTCCCTTTCTTGCATATGGCTGTTTTAAATCTTAGTTCATTTGAAAATTCTTAAGACATCCATCCTGGTTTCTTTAGACACTTCTCATTTTTCCTCCTCAGTGGAAATGTTTGAAATTGTGCCTTCAATATCTCACTGCTAAGAAACTCCTATCCATCATAAACTCCTTTCTCTTTTAGTATGCACGACCATGGGATGGCAGCTAATATTTCTCTAAGTTTATTGAAATCAGCTTTCTTAAAGTCTAGAATGAGAGTCTGACCATGCTTGGCTTTCCCTTTCCACTGTATAACAAACTACAGGAGAACATGGTTACCCCCACCAAAGGTTCCCACTGCTTCCACCCCATTAACCAGGTCATCACTGTTGGTTAAGATCATGTCCAAAATAGCTGATCCCTTTGTTGCCTCTTCCACCTTCTGGACAATGAAATTGTCAACAGGGCAAGTGAGGAATTTTTTGGACCTGATAATCTTATCAGAATTTGAGTTCCAACTTTTTTAATTATTATTTTTATTTAAAATACTTTTAAAAAAAATTGAAATTGAAAAAATAAGCAAAGGAAAAAACTATATCAAATACAAAAAAAAAGGGCAAAAAGAAGATGAATTCATAACCATTATAAAATATGAACGTTTTTCAAAGAGATGTACAATCTATACTTTTCTATCATAGTTCCTTAGTATATGCTAACAAAGTTTATCGTTCATTTCATTAACGGCAACTTATATTGTTTTTAAAATCAAAATTATATGTTAATAGTACTATTCCACACACCTTTTTCTTCTTATTATTAGGATTAACTAAGTAAAAAAAAAAAGTTAAAGTATAGTAAAAATAGATGAAATAAAGAAAATGAGTAAGAACGAGAGAAGATTAAGAAAAAAGAAAAGAGACAAAAAAATAGAATCAGACTTGTAGCTCATAATTGATTGACGTTTCTTTATCTTTCAAAATCTTATATATATATATATATCGTGTGTGTGTATATAAAAAATTTAGAGACTTGTTCACACTCAAACTATATTACAATTTTTCTCTGATTCTTACATGCCTACCTAGTGGCTTTTCTAATTGTTAATTAACATTTCTTTTAAGTGTAGCTTAATACATTGAATCAAACAAAGTTTTTTTTTCATTAATACATTTGGAGGCATAAATAAATAATTAACAACAATTATATGTTGCAATATCTTACCTTAATATACTTATTATTTTATTCAATTTTATTATTCCTATAAACTATTATCTTATGTCTATTCTTTAAGACAATTCTTTTATTCCCATAGTTGCCATGTTACCACAATACTCCTCCCAGGAGGAAAGAGTATACTCCATTCTTCTCTAAGATATTTACTAGCTTCCTCCCTTACTGCATAATTTGTCTGTTTCCACAATATCAAATAATCTTATCAGCCACTCTTCTATTGTTGGTAACACTGATTGCTTCCAATCTTGTTGCTGTAATCATGTACAAAAGTATCTTTTTCTGGGTTTTGTTTAATTGAAGTGAATCTCTTATTCAAAATAAATAATTCTGGTATCATCGGGAGGTTTTGTTTAAAGGTTTCACAGATCTTTCTATGGACTTCTATCTAATACTTCTTAACATATTTACACTTCTACCACATATGAAAAAGTCTCCTTTTGATCACGTCTCCAACATGTACCTCTAACATTTTTTGTCATCTTTGTCAATTGATTTGGTGTGAGGTACCAAAGATATAACATTTTATAGAAGCTTTCTCTCGTATTGACTGCTTTTAGTAGATCTGGTGTTTCTTTCCAAGTCTTTTCCCAATGGTCTATGACAAAATGGGGTGACCAATGTCTTGTACCCATTTTATCATATTGTCTTTCACCAAGTCCTGTTCCATTTCTAATTTTAATAAGAACTTACAAATTTTCACAACCCTGTGTTCTACATCTGGTTTAAGAAAGTTATCAAGCTCACTCTCTTCTATTTGTATACTTTCTGTTTTTATGTCTATTTTGAATCTTTCCGCTGATTGCTGATGTAATAACCAATGGAAGTTTAAACCCTGTTTCCGTAGTTCATCTCTAGATTTTAATTGTAATTCACCCTCATACATATTTACTATACCATTATATTATCCATTTATTTGTTGTAGGTATTTCTCTTTTATAAAATGCTTCATTTACTGAGAACCAGGTAGGAAATTTTGAGTAAATCTTTCTTTTATATTTTAAACACACCCTCAATAATACCTTTCCTATGTAATGTGTAAGGAAGTCCCTATTTACTTTTGCCTTATCATACCAAAGGTATGCATGCTATCCAAAATAAATTTTGAAACCTTCCAAGTGTAATAATCTTGTATCCTTCAATGCCATCCATTCAGATATCCAATCTAGGCAATTAGTATGATTATATAATTAGTATGATAATATGATAATTACATGGATAATTATATATAATGGATTATATGGATAATTATATGGATAATTATATGATAATTATATAATTAGTATGATAATATAATTTTAAGTTTATTTTATTGTCCTTCAAAAATTTTCCTTTTATTCTGGGTTTCTTACTTTTCCATACAAATTTGGATATATCTTTATGCCATTCTCTAAATGCTGTATCATTTAAGATTATTGGTAAATTCTGAAATAAAAATGTATTTTTGACAGGATAGAAAAAAATTGGCATGATAAAAAATTAAAAAATTAAAAAAATTTTTTAAAAAAAGTTGAAAAAAATTTGACTTCCAACAAATATCAAGACAGCTGAAATTTACTATTACTACCATCTCTCTTTTTTCTGCATGTGTGGTCATCTGTTTTAAGAAAGCCTCATCTAAGTCCTCAGACTAGTTTGGGGGTCTATAGTAGACCCCCCCAAATTACGTCCCTGTCTTTTATCTCCCCCTTTTTATCCAGATGCTTTCAACCTGGCTTCCAGGACTTACATCAATAATCTCTTTGCAGGTGTAAACATCCTTGACATATAATGCTACTCTTCCTCTCCTCCTGTTTGGTCTATTTCTCTGAAACAGATTGTACCCCTCTGTTACTACATTCCAATCATAAGTCTCATCGCGCCAGGTTTCAGTGGTGTCTATTATATCATATCTGCTTTGCTGCATTAAGAGTTCAAGTTCATATTGTTTATTTCCCATGTTCTGTGCATCTAGATAATCAGATCTAGACAATCAGTTTCATCCAGAAACCCTTGGAGCTGGGAGGTCACTATACACTCCAGAACATTGCCCAAAAATGGAATCTTGGAGACTGGTCAATAAGTATTCAAAATGGTGGGATCCAGGAGAGCCTTTTTTTTTTTTTGTAATGGCCTTACCACCGCCTTTTTTAGGCATCCTGGAAACTTTCCTTGCTGCAGTGAAGTATTCACCACTGCCCTTTACCTAGCCAGCCAATACCCCTCTAGCTGCTTTCAGAAGCCAGGAGGGGCAAAAGGCCAGTATATATGTGGTGGCTTTCAGTTCTCCAAGGATCCTGTCCATGTCCTCAGGCTGCACCAATTGAACTGAATCCAATAATATAAGACAAGCAGGAGCCAAGATTACATCCACTGGACCTGTCTCAACTACAGCACCAAGTCAGAGCAAATCTTGAGTGATTTTGTCTGCAAAGTGTACAGCAAATTCATCACAGCCAGTGATGAAACACAGTGGTGTTTATTTCCTTCTTGTGGACTAGATTGTAAAAGGCTCCTGACCATTTGAGAAAGCCCTGCTGGACAGCACTGTACAGACACAATGTGGCAGAGTATAATTTCTTTGCTGCCACCATTGCCGCGGCATAGGCCTTCCAATGGGCTCTAGCCTGTATTTGGTCAGATTCACTCTGAGTCTTCTGCCAATGTCACTCTAGTCTTTGTCCCATTTATTTCATCACCATCAGCTCCTCAGTAAACCAGGGAGCTTGCTTGGTTCCACTTTGTAGGAGAGGACACTTAGAGGCAAAAGTATCTACCACCTGGGCCATTTCTCTGTCCGAGAGATCAGCCAGGGCTTCGATAGGATCACTTGCCAAGCCAACAGGAAACTCTCCAAGAGCCATCAGGAATCCATCCAGATCCATAAGCTTCCTGGGTGGACCATCTTAATTAGCCCCCACCCCTACAGAAGCTGCAAGTCCCAATGAGTCTAAACCCCACTAGGTAGTGATCAATCCATGGCAAGAGAACTATAGAAAGTTCCTCCACGCCTAGATCAACATCATCCTGCCCAAAACAGAAAACCAGGTCCAGAGTGTGTCCTGCAGCATGGATGGCACTAGCTATTACTTGGGACAGGCCCATGGCTGTCATGGCAGACATAAAGTCCTGAGCTGCTCCCAACAGAGTAGTCTCTGTGTGGATGTTGAAGTCCCCCAGTATAACAAAATGAGGGGATTCCAACACCACTGCTGAGATTAGCTCAGCCAGCTCAGAAAGAGATACTGTTCAGTGGTGGGGTGAGCTGTACACCAACGGAATTCCTACTCTGTCTCGGCCACCCACCTTCAAAAACACACACTCAAACCCATCATATTGCAAACCAGAGTATCTAGTGAGGGAAATGGAATCCCAGTAGACCACTGCAACTCTGCCTCCCAGGCCTCACCTGCTGCTATACAGAGAAGCCAGGTGGACAAAGCTGGGAGAGATTAACCCTTCCCCAGTTTCATAAAGCCGGGTCGGCATGTTCATCCAGGATCAAGTTCTGGATCAAAGATGTGCTTCCATTCATCAACCTGGCATTGAACAGCAGAATTTTCAACCCGGGGGTCTGCTGCCAAGGCCATCCAGACTATTTAAGTAGGGGACAACATGGGGGTAATCAGCACCCTATGGTTCTCCCTTCTATGACTGTAATAGGATTGTCTCCTCATACCATACCCCTCTCTGCCCATCACTGTTGTAATGGCTGCTCCCTGGACTACTTCCCTTCCTTGCTCTCTATATATCATTTTCTGGGTAGCAGTTTCATTTAAATTATAAAAATAGGCTCATTGCATTTCTCCTGGTCAAAAGGACTGGCTCTGACCTTGTTCCCCCTCCAAAGAAGCTCCCCCAAAGGGGCAACAACCCTTTGGTGTCACTCCCTTCAGCAGTGAGCCCATTAGTTGTGCTCCTACCCCTGCTGGACTCCTGCTTTTATCTCCCAGCTCCCTCAACATTAGAGCTGGGGCAGGTGGTACTGGCTGGCAGAGTCTGGTGAGTCATGAGTCTGCAAAGACAAAGGAGAGATGACTCTTCTCCCTACAGTTCCACAGGTAGAGCCCAGACAGTCAGTGACAGTGACAGTGACAGTGACAGCAACAGCAGCAGTAGCTGGATGGAAAAAATGCTTGCCTTTGATGGACTCTCCTGGGCAAGTCTTCCTCTGGCTTTCTCTCCTGGCAGTCATTTCTAGCATTCCCTTTTCTGAAACCAGCTTGACATCTGCAATTTTTCATTCCATAAATGAGAAAGTCTTCATTGTAAAATCTTGACCAACATTTTGCTTGCTTGGGAGACTACTGCAATGGTCCAGAAGTTACTAGAATCTGTGGTGTCCCCTTTCTTCAGGATTGGAATGTATATTGATCATTTCCAGTCTACGGGCTTGTGACAGATCTTCCTGCCAGGCTGGCCCAGCAGTTCCAACCCTGAGTTCCTGTCACTCACCTTGCCCTTTTCCCCTTTATCTATTCCAGGATTGGGTACTAAGGCCTCAAACTGAGCCCCTATTTTGTACGAGTGGCTATGTTATTTATTTTGTGGACTTGTTGTGGTAAGCCTGATGTGACCCTTTATCAGGCTTGATAGAGACAGCCAGAGACAGTTTAAACAAAGAATAACAAGTATAAGTTTATTAAGACACAGGAGATAACACGTTAACCCTCACACTTCTCAATCATTCACAGCCGGGTCAGCCTTCTCCTATCTTTATGCCATTTTTCCCCATCTGCCTTCTCTCAGATACAAACCTCAGTCATTTTCCACCCATCAGCCCCCACTCACAGCATTCCTTGAGCTATTATTGGCTGGCCACCAGTGAAACTCTTGTGCTGATTCAACCATTACTTCTTGATGAGGATGAATGAATTCAGAGTTTGTCTCAGTTTTGAACATTCTGCCTTGGGTCTCCTAGGAGTCTAGACTCTTCATAAAGTCTAGTCTCCTGATAGTCCTACCCATGGGTTCCCTGACACCCCAAACTGTTACTACGTTAAGGTATGCATGCAAGAAAGCCCATCTAATATACATTATGTAATTTTTCCAAGAAAGGGGAATCCCTGGAAGACCCTCAACCTCATTAATGTGGCCTCTGACCAGCAGTGCATCAAACCTGCAATGTCTTTCTCTTAATAAGTCCAAACAAACCAAGGACATTCTGAGGAGATCTCCAATAATGCCACCCTTTGTAAACCTACTCATACTCAGAAGTACTCTCTGGATGACAGGCAGCTGCTGGTCTCCTTACATCTCCACAATTATTTTTCCTGATTTATATCTTGAATCTTCTCTTCTTTGCTGTTTTTTTCCCCACTCTTAGGTTCTTGTGGACCAAAATGTCTCATCTACTGCTGCTGGAGATGCTTGTAGGAGATTTCTTTCCTCCCTGTACCACTTAGGCCATTCCTTCCTTGTTCTCCTCTGGACACTGTCAACCATATTGCTTAAATGTCTCCCATTCTGATATTCCCACTGTTGAGTTCTGCTCCTACAACCTGCTTAGGTGCTGCTAAGTTTCAGAAGTGCCAGTGCATGACTGCTGACTGGCATGGATCTCTTACCTGTTGCAAACTCCTTGCCCAGGGCCATTGTACATGGAGAGAACTCAGCCCAGGACTTTCTTAGTTGGTCCATCTGGCCCCTGGTCCTCAAAGGCAACCTACACCTCACCTGCTGGAGCACATCTTATACCTACAATAACACCCAACAACTCTTTCCTATGCTGTGTTAGTTTAATATTGTCAATGTGACATAATCCTGAAAGGTGATATTGTCTAGAAGCATCAGATTACAATAATCATACTCCATCTCTCTCTTCATCCAAATCCAGGAAATGAAGTATCATTCTGTAAGCTATATTGCCTCTTAGTTTTGTTATAAGATGTACTACAGTACTAGGATAAGTACTGTTAGCCCCCACCCACAATGCCAGAGAATATTTGATGCTCATAGAAAAACTAATCTGCTTTCCTACTGAAATACATTTTTAAATAGCTTTTGCCAGCCCATCATTTTGTTCTTAGGAGGACCTGCTGGAATCACTTGGAACAAAAATAGCAGCCCTGGGAAGTTACAGGCTTTTATGACTGCTTTACATCCCAGTGAGACAGTCTGAGGGACAGCATTTCCTTAAATTCAAATTTAATCCCATGTATTATAGCAATAGCAGGTGTATTTCTATACCGCTTATCAGCTAAGTGCCCTCTAAGCGGTTTACAATGTATTAGTTAATTTTCCCCAACAAGCTGGGTACTCATTTTACTGACCTGTGGAAGGATGGAAGGCTGAGTCAACTTGGAGGATTGAATTCACAACCATGTGGCTGCAGTATGGGCATTTAACCACTGTGCCACCAGGGCTGAATTATTGGTCTTAAGCTTCTATATATTAATTGTCCTATATTCTTACTTACCATTAGCCCCAAATATTTGAAGCTAAAGAAGCACAGAATCTGATTTTTTTTCTATCTCATGTTGAATTTTCAGATGTGTATGTTAAAACACAATACTTTTCTTTGATATTAATACAACCTGACCAATAAACACTCCCTAATTGTCAAGCCCATAATGTGCCAAGATGCTGCCATATATAAATTTTTTGACCGTTCTTTTATTACTATTTTGAAGACCTCAGCAACACTGCATCCACCACAGTGAACATCTTCCATCTATGTGATGTAAAACTGCAGGGTTCATAGTTTGGGGAAATGCACACTAAACTTAGAGTTTTTAATGTAGTTTTAGAAGCTACAAAATTTTTTTTAGTCCAGGGAAGGGAAGGGCTTTTTTATTCCCAATCCCCAGCATCTTTTCATTTTAGTCTACTCACTTTTAATTGTTTGTGCATGACTAGCTCCCTCTCTATGGTTATGTCTGGCTTGTAGTTTTCAAAGAATATTCTTATCTTCTGCCCCAGTTTTATAGAACTATGATAAACTGACATGTCTGAACTTCCAAACTTGTGAAGCAGAGTTTATTCTCCAAAGGTACTGTCAAGACTACTTGTGTTCTTAACTGTTCTTTATCGCCTGAATACATGGGAACTCAGGCATGTCCATTTGTGAAAGACAGTCTGCTTTTCAATATTCAGTTAAAGAGCAATCAGGTTGGCATATTTCTGTCACACAGTCCAACTCATGGGTGAATCCAGCATTAACCTAGGCAACAGAACTAAGACAATTTCCAACCCCATACATTTATTAAAGAACTAAAAGTTGACAGTCAGTTTCTTTAAAATTAAAATTAACATAAAATATCAACAGAAGAATAACACACCAAAGCAGTTTACTGATATCAAGGGAAGGGATGTCCACTTGTGTGAATCTAAGGAGGTTCTCAGGCACATCAAAGCAATTACATTACTATTGTGTGAAGCCATTTAACTTACAGATCAAGATACATGGCCACTTGATTTTACTATTAGAAAGAACCCAGAGAGGCAACATGTTTTGGATGTCTTGAAAGGTCAGGAGACTGTTGTTTAATTTCTTTTACTGACATGTAGGGAACAAGGTATTTAGATTTCCTGTCTTGTTTATGAAAATATGTTGACTTGCATGTACCTTGTGTATGTACCTTGACTTCAGTAGTATGGCGCACAGTATTTGGTGTTCTACCTCAGAGAGCAAAATATTTTGGTCAAACTTACTTCCATTGGTAATTGAGCCATCCAGTGTCATGCAGGGTGACAGGCAATGTCCATTCTCACCACAGTCACCAAATGCAGCCCTTTATTTTTCTTTATTACAATTATACAAGCAAGAATTAAAGCAAGGACTCAGAACACTGGGAATAGAAGGTAAACCAACCCTTCATTATGCCTTTTCTCTCTCATCTCATTCAGCTTCAAGTTCATATAATTTGTTCAAAGGATTCAACAAGCAGGACCTGCAACAAAATTTTGGCAGTGTGGAGTGTTTCTGTTCCATATTCCAACCAAGACACATCTTCTTTCAAGATATTCTATTCCACTCCACACACATCCATCACTCTCATTTAGCATTTTCTGGTTGCTGAGCATGCTCATTCTTCCCTGAGTTTTTTCTGCTTTCTCTCAGAATATTTTCTTCCGCTACATACTAAGCACGTGGCCACTGGTATCACAGTAACTAAGTTTTGGTTGCATAACCATCATCACTCAGTGCTATATATGATGACACTGCTGATCATGATGGGAACTAGCAACTAGATGGTCAGACTATTTTCACAGCTCTGCATGATGGTTTTTATTCATCTCCAACTGTGAGGGAAATCCTGATAACTAGTGTTTTATAATGGATAAAATGGCTACTGATATTTAGTGTCAAAGCAAAAGTCAGTTTCAAAACTGCTACATACATTCCAAATATTCTATAGGGAAAGTTTTTTTGCAAACAGTCTCGCAAGGAGGATTAAGAGATCTTTAAACTAAGTTCCGCTGGGGAGGGAGACAATATTATTCAGGGCAGGGACTTGGCGAGCGCAGGGGGGAAAGGCCCAATTGATACTGCACAAGTAGTACAAGAGGCCAATGGCGGGAGGAGTAGAAACAATAGTACAGGACTTGCAGGAAGGGCCCGGGGACTTAAGTGTCCATACACTAATGCACGGAGTATGGGAAACAAGCAGGATGAACTTGAACTCCTAGTACAACAAAATAAATACAATTTGATAGGCATCACTGAGACCTTGTGGGATGAGTCTCATGATTGGAATATAGGAATAGAGGGATATAGCCTATTTTATAAAAATAGACCAAACAAGAAAGGAGGAGTAGCCTTGTATGTCAAGGATGTTTTCACCTGTGAAGAGATCCTTGACTTAAACCCCGTAAGCCAAGTTGAGAGCACTTGAGTAAGAATTAAGGGAGCGAGAAACAATAGGGATATTTCTGGCAGTCAAACTCTGCCAAGACAGCAAGGTCCAGCAAGTTTCTTGCTTGTCTTGCAGACAACTTCATGGTCCAGAAGGTGGAAGAGGCCACAAGGGGATCAAATATTCTAGATCTGATCCTGACCAACAGGGATGACCTTGTTAATGAGGTAGAAGTGGTTGGATCTTTAGGGGGGAGTGACCATGCCCTATTGGAATTTGGCATTCAGTGGGAAGGAGAAGATAAGGGTAGCCAAACACTCATCTTAGATTTTAAAAAAGCGGACTTCAGTAAATTTAGGGAGCTGCTGGCTGGAATTCTGTGGTCAAGAATAGTGAAAGAGAAAGGAGTTCAGGAGACATGGGAGTTCCTTAAAAAGGAGATATTGAAGGCACAGTCTAAAACTGTGCCGATAAGGAGGAAAAATGGAAGGCATCTGAGGAAACCAGAATGGTTGACTAAAGAACTCTCAGCTGAGCTAAGTGTTAAGAGAAACATGTATAGGAAATGGAAGAAGGGGGAAACCACCAAAGAAGAATTTAAGCATGTGGCCCGGAGATGTAGGGAGGAGGTCAGAAAGGCTAAAGCACAGAACGAACTTAGGCTGGCCAGAGACATTAAAAACAATAAAAAGGGCTTTTTTTAAATACATCTGCAGCAAAAGGAAAAAGAAGGAGATGACAGGGTCGCTGCGCAGAGAAGATGGAGAATTACTCACAGGGGGAAGGGAAAAGGCAGAACTACTTAACACCTTCTTTGTCTCAGTTTTTTCCCAGAAGGATACAAGCACTCAACCTGGTGGTTGGGGAGCAGGTGAGGAAGCAGGGGAAATGAGGCACGTAATAGGTAGAGGGGTGGTACAGGAATACCTGTCCACACTGGATGAATTTAAGTCTCCAGGGCCAGATGAATTGCATCCTAGGATATTAAAAGAGCTGGCAGAGGTCATTTCGGAACTGCTTGCTATAATCTTTGAGAAATCTTGGAGGACAGGAGAAGTTCCAGCAGACTGGAAGAGAGCAAATGTTGTCCCCATCTTCAAGAAGGGAAAAAAGAGGACCCAAATAATTATCGCCCAGTCAGCCTGACATCAGTACCCGGAAAGATCCTGGAGCAGATCATTAAGCAGTCAGTTTCTAATCACTTAGAAAGCAAGGCGGTAATCACGAGAAGTCAACATGGATTTCTCAAAAATAAGTCATACCAGACTAATCTTATCTGTTTTTATGATAGAGTTACTAGCTTGATAGATGAAGGGAATGCTGTGGATGTAGCATACCTCGATTTCAGTAAGGCCTTTGACAAAGTTCCCCATGACATTCTTGCAAAGAAACTAGTAAAATGCGGGCTGGACAGGGCTACTGTTAGTTGGGTTTGTAACTGGTTGACTGACCGAACCCAAAGAGTGATCACAAATGGCTGCTTCTCATCCTGGAGAGAAGTGACTAGCGGGGTGCCACAGGGTTCTGTCCTGGGCCCAGTGCTGTTCAATATTTTTATCAACGACTTGGATGAAGGAATAGAGGGCATGCTCATCAAATTTGCAGATGACACCAAATTGGGAGGGGTTGCTAACACGCCAGAGGACAGGATCAAAATTCAAAATGACCCGGATAGATTGGAGAGCTGGGCCAAGGCTAACAAAATGAAATTCAACAGAGAGAAGTGTAAGGTCCTACAGAAATATAGGATGGGGGACACAAGCCTGGGTAGCAGTACATGTGAAAGGGACCTAGGAGTCTTCATAGACCACAAGCTGAACATGAGTCAGCAGTGTGATGCGGCCGCCAAGAAAGCCAATGCAATTCTTGGTTGCATCAGTAGGAGTACGGTGTCTAGATCGAGGGAGGTACTGGTACCACTCTACTCTGCTTTGGTTAGACCTCATCTTGAATACTGTGTCCAGTTCTGGGCACCCCAGTTCAAGAAGGACATGGTCAAGCTGGAGCAAGTCCAGAGAAGGGCGACCAAAATGGTGAGAGGCCTGGAAGACATGCCCTATGAGGATAGACTTAGAGAGCTGGGTATGTTTAGTCTGCAGAAGAGAAGGTTAAGAGGGGACATGATAGCCATGTTTAAATATTTGAAGGGATGCCATGTAGAGGAAGGAGAGGGCTTGTTTTCTGCTGCTCCAGAGACCAGGACAAGGAGCAATGGATTCAAGCTTCAGGAAAGGAGATTCCACCTGAGCCTCAGGAAGAACTTCCTGACAGTCAGGGCTGTCCGGCAGTGGAATATGCTGCCTCAGAGTGTAGTGGAATCTCCTTCCTTGGAGGTTTTTAAGCAGAGGCTGGATGGCCATCTCTCGGGAATGCTTTGAGGGTGTTCCTGCATAGCAGGAGGTTGGACTGGATGGCCCGTGTGATCTCTTCCAACTCTACATTTCTATTATTCTATGAAAGAACCTCCAGCCATATGAACAGCCCTGGCCTGTAGACACACTACGCAGGAGGAACAAAAATCTCCCAGAGGAGTCAACAAAGGAGCAGACCTCACAAGTAAGCTACACCATATACAGTACAGACCAGGACTCCTATAAAGAAAATAACTGTAATACATCCAAACGGAATTAAACAAAAAAATTTGCCACAAGATCCAACAAGGGGTACTAGCTAAGTAGGTGAATTCATTAGAAATAGATAGTTTGGTCCGCTTTTACCGTGGAATTTAAGAGGAGCTGCCACATTCGGGAACAGAATACTTCTGTATACCAGACACTAGAGAAAAGCAACCGGGGATGGGGGAACAGCTGCGTCTCCGTGCCCTGCTGCCAGGATTCCCCCCGCCCGCGGCCTACCTGGCTGACAACTATCGAAAACTGTATTATATCGACTTCGCAATGAGCCATCTAAGGAAGCTCCGTATAAAGCCCTAGGAAGGAGCAACGTAGACATTCTTGATACCAACGTCTCTCTTGCTGCCTTCCTAAACAACTCACCGACCAATACACCCCCATTACTGGAGTACTTGCGCGCGTGCGCAGGATGCATCTTCCTGCCCTGGTCGGAAGTTACAGCGCTGCAGGACCGAAAACCTGACATGGATTAAAAAAAAAGTGGGGGAGGAATGGCATCGCTAAGTCTCTTCCTGTAGTAAGAGGCACCTACACGTCTTAAGAGAAATAACGAAAAGGAAAGGAAAGCAACATGTATTGGCATTGGCTCTTACCCGCATGCATGTGTTTGCACTGGCCAACTGTGTCAACCGTGACACTATGAGGTTCCGACTTCTTGGTAGGTCTTGCTCCTCTTCAAGAGTGAGACCCACATCGGAATTTGTGAAGAGCAGGAAGGAGGGGTTAATGGCGGAGAAAAGGTGGGAGTAAAGGAGATCCCGCCTTCGAACTCCGGCACGGAGAGGGAGAAGAGAAAAGGGGCCGGTGATGGTGTTGCTTTGTTAAGAGCGAGGGTTGCCGCTGCCCTTTGAAATCTAAGGTTGCTCGGTATCTACAGGGTTACCTGTGTAACTTTTTGTTCCTCCCCGCCCTCTGCTCGGGGCAATAAATAATGCCGGAAGAGTAACATGCATTCTGTTCGTTATTGTTTGGACTACGGTTTGCGTGGCCGGAGCGGTCAATCCTCAGCCGTGGGTAGTCGGTCGTTCTTTCTTAGGCTGCAAGCTGCGATGCCTTTTCAGTAAAACAGAAGAAAACCAACAGTGTCGACGAAAAGGAAGGGGAACTATGAAAAGGCCCTGATGCCCACAAGCCTTGGTAAACTATTATATTTGTCTTTATTTCTAAAGAAAGGTTTGGACAAGCGTGTGAAGAGTTCTAGCCTCCTCTAGTCTCATTTACCTTAGCAAACGCTTAGGATGTTTTCCAGATATGTAACAGGTTGAGAAATGTGCATTTGGCCGTTGAGGGAGAACACACACACACACACACACACACACACACACACACAGAGCCATAGATGACCACTTCTTTTCCCTGGGCAATCCTGTCTACACTTATTTAGGATTAATTGGTATTGAATTTTACGGACATAAGTAACGTTGTGTGGCCAGGCTGTAATCCTGCGTATATTTATCTAGGAATAAGCCACATTGAATATTCGGGAACACTTCTGAGTAAATATGCATGGGATTGTGCTGCTAATGTGAATAAGAACGTGAAGTTAATAAGAATGTGAAGTTAGGTGAGACATCTGAAAATCTGATATCAACAGCTGGAACAGGCACAGATTATACCTGTTCTGGTCACTCTTGCCTTAAAGTGCAGTAAAAACCTGATGAAGGAATCATTAAAGAATCATATTAGTAATCTGTGCTAAAATGTTTTGTTGTAAGTCACATAGCTTTTACCCCTGTAATGTTGTAAATGTGAAGGTAGCTTAATTAGGATGGGTTAACCTTTTTAAGAGAAAGGTTATATAGCACCTAAATGTTATATTTGTTGCTGGGTAATCTTTCTCCAGCTAGCATCATGTAGTGGTTTGACTATGACCCTGTAGGCAAGGGTTCAATTCCCCCTCAGCCATGGCAGCCCACTGGGTGACCCTGGGTTCATCACACACTCTCAGCCCTGGAAAACCCTGTGATAGGTTCATTTTAGGATTGCCATAAGTTAGAAGTCGTTTGATGATGACAACAACTGAGTTTTCTTCAAGTCTGAAATAAAGCACCACTTCATGTAACGTTGAGAACTATACTATATAGCAGTTTCTGTGGGAGTTTAATCAAATTTTTGATCATTTGCTGATGGTTCATTGGGATTTATTTGATCCTACTTCATAGCCCCTGCTTCCAGTATAGGAGATGATTGTGTTTAGCTACCTTCATTACTTTCTCTGCTTAGAATTCTATTAAGGTGCGTATTGCCTGCAGCTCTTGTCAGTCACTTTACATCCCAGTGTTACTTATAATTATCCCCTAAACTTGATGAGTTTAGACCATTACGTTTATAGCCCAGTATGCAGCTTACAGATTGCTCTGTGCATGTTTACTTGGGGATATGTATTCCAGGTAAGTATACACAGAATCAGATAGATCTGCATATAAGCTGAGATGTACTGCAAATTGTGATTCATGCAGGGAATTATTTCTCTTGCTAAAAATGCATTTAGACGGAAAAGATGTAATTTGGAATTTTTTTTTGCTGTTAATAATTGTTATATGAAGAATCTGCAAGAACTGAGAGATAGAAATGACTTATAAGGAATCCTCACTCTTTTTATTCCTAATATCTGTGTCATCCTAAAATTTTCAAAGTTAATTGAGAGGAATTACGCTGCAAAGTGGAACCTTTGGTATAGAAACATACCCATCCTTGCAGGTAGGAAGACCTGAAGTTGAGCTGATATCCAATAGATATGTGTTGTTGTTTGTTGTTGCTTTCATATACCTTCAAGTCATTTCTGATTTATGGCAACCCTAAGTGTTTTCTGGGGCTGAGAGTGTGTGATGCACCCAAGGTCACCCAATGGGTTTCTATGGCCAAGTGGGGAATCGAACCCTGGTCTCCAGGGTTGTAGTCTGGTGCTCAAACCACTACACCACACTGGCTACCTAGAGCTGAGTGTGCAGGATAGATGTAAATATAGCATAAGACATGGATGGAGAATGTGTGGTCCTCCAGATATTGAGAGAGTACAACTCTTATCTGCCCTCAGCTGTTGACTGTGCTGACTAGCGCTGATGGGAATTGCCCCTCATTGCTATAAAGTACTGAATTGAAGAGAATATGAAACCACAGAAGTTTGCTTCCAGTTTAATTTTGGTGTTACAAATGCTTGAGCCTTTTCACTGAGCAGTAATTTGGTAGAAGCCACATTCCCAGAAACTCTACTTAACATGCTTTTAGTCTTACTAAGAATATTCTATAAAACTCTTACCAAAATTATTCCTTGCCTTCATCTTTACTGCAGTCTAGTTGACTAGCATCTTGATCCTACACAGAATGCCTAACCTGCTGAGATCAGTTGCTGTATGTTTGTTATCTTTTATAGTTCAGTATCGGTCCTCTTGTTAAGAGATAGTCCATGAGTCTCTAAGTGAGTCTCCAGATTAGACACAGCTGGCTTTTTTTTTTAAAGCTTCTCTTAAAAACGATGCTCGAAAATGCTGTCACACAGCCTCTGAAGGCTTCATGTTGGCTACCTCTGATCTTAGTTCTACAGTTTGCTTAATTCCTAATAAGTTAATATTGCTTCGTTCCTACTATATTAATATTTATGGCTCTGGGTACCAAATAGCAAGAATACCCATTTCTCATATCAAAAAAAACATTGTTCCACTCAGTAGTTGCTATCCCTTCTCATGGGGCATTAATACTGCAATATATTTACCAGGAAGTGAACTGCATAAAAACAGTCGAGCATGCTTTTGAATAGATATGTTTAAGATTTATGTGCTATGGATGAAGAAAATGCTTTTGCGAATGTTTAGAGAAGGGGAGAATTTTGAAAAAGCAATGTGCATACTTCCTTTTTTTGCCATTAATTACACGTTCCTACACTAATAGAGTTTGGTATAAATCTGAACATATTAAATATGCAGTGAAACATGTTCCACTTTCTAAAATTATTGTACATATAGTTTGCCATGTGTTATTAATTGTTTATAAAACAAGACATAAAAGTATCTAAAAATTAAATTTAAAATTGGGATTTAAAATTCAACACCAAGCAAGAGAGAACTAGTAACTAGCAAAAAACTTCAAGCAAAACAAAAATTCATAGAGTAATACAGCTGTTACAGAATAAATTAATTATTCTCTAAACCTCTCTGAAATAAATCTGTAATTCATTGTTTATAAAGACAGAGAAAAACAAGCCTCCTCAGGAAGAGAAATGTACCTAAACAAAAGCTCTCCTGTCTAAACAACCTTGGCATCCTCCACAGGGAAACAAGACTAAGCAGGGCCTCTGTAGGTTACCTGAATGTGTGGATCATCTAAAACCTAGGTATAGATAGTACCAGTGCACCTTCTTCTGGCATGACCTCTGCATACATGAACGCAAGGTCACACAAATCATCACTTCCATTATAGTCAGTGGTGTGATGGGCATGTGCCCACTGAACCACACATGCATTGTGTCCATTTACTGCAATGAGACATGACACTTGCCATTTTTTGTTTCACATGGGAGTTCCTGTAATGGAACCTCTGCATATACAGGGGGCTCACTGTATAGCTAAGTTTATGGGGAGATGATCCTCTAGGTAACTTGGCCCTAGATCGTTAAAGGCTTTCAGTTCCAAAAGCAGTAATTTGTACTGGGCCTAATTAGACAGAAGTGAAGTCTCAAAACTCACATTATATGCCTGAAACAACCTGTTCCTGTTAGCAGCATTATAACAGCCACATTCAGGATCAGCTGCAATTTTAAAGCAGTTTTAAATGCCCCTTCTTTCTCAGCACAAATACTAGGCTTACTGCACCTTATAGTAGTCCAAAAGCCAGCCGCACATTTCCTGGACACAATTGATATGGCCATTGTTACTCATATTCAATGACATCCAGTTTGGACTGTTGTTTCTAGAAACCATTTCCTACCTCTAAATCAATATATGTAATGGATATATCAAACTACAGTGCCCTTCCACATTCATGAGAGTTTGGGGGTGCAGAACCCTTGTGAAAGTGGGAAAAATCACAAATAACGTTCTCCCTGCAATTCCCCTCCCATTCCCTTCGAGGGTTCTGGCATGGGAGCCTTCCTCTCTGTGCCAGGGCCAGAGGCAAGGGAATAGCGGGGAAGCTCTGGAGGGGAGAAAGGGAAAAGCATGTGTTCCCCCCATTGCCTTACCTTTTGCCTTGGTGCAAGTTCTCAGAGCTGAGCAGAGGCAAAGCAATGGGAGGGGAGAGCTCTGAAGGGCACAAGGAAAACATACTTAGCTTTTGCCTTGGCATAAGTTACCAGCACCAGGGCAGAGGCAAAGAAATGGAAGAGTAGAGTTCCGGAGCGGTGAAGGAAAGTACACATGTGTATCTCTCCACTCCTTGCCTGACCTTTTGCCTTGACACAAATTCACAATGCCAGGGCAGAGGCAAGGGAATGGGAGGGTAGAGCTCCACAGGGTACAAGGAAAGCACGGGTGTGTGCATCTCCCCCCCCCACTGCCTTTCCTTTGCCTCGGCATGCTTGCCTTTTTTCTCACGCCAGCAAAATGGAAGGGAATGGGAGGAGGAGGAAGGGGACAGGGAGGCATGGGTGCCTCGTGAATAATCAAATTCATAAGAGTCAAACCTGTGAATACGAAGGGAGGATTGTAGATACATCAGGAAATATCTGAACAATTTAGAAACACAGTTTAAGACATTCTCAACAAATCTGAGAACCTTAAATAACAATGACTGCAACTTGCCATGCATTTAACAGAAGGAAAATACAAGATCTAAATATAATAAGGAACAGTTTTTATTTTTTAGATAGGATAGTGTACAGCATAGACAACTTCATTTTTTTAATATCTCCAGTGAAATAAATAAATATTATGTAACAAGTGTTTCAGATATCTAATCTAAGAAACACAGGCTGCATATGATAACCCCCCAGGTGCTTTTCAAGTCCTGTGTTTTTAAAATTGTAGATGAGTAGAAAAAAACAGGAGACTCACCAAGATTCTGATGGGCTACCACACTATGGCCATTTCTGCATTACGCTGTTATAGTGCTATTATTCTACTTTCAACATCCTGTGGAATCCTGGAGTTTGCAGTTAGAGAGAGGCCTTTAGAATTCTCAGCCAGAGAGCTCTTTGGCCTCAATAAACTACAAACCTCAAAATTCCACAGAATCTTGTATAGGGCGGAAATGCCTATATTGTGCACGTGAGGGTTACATCTAATTTGTTGGTGTACTTGCCCTTAATAGTTCTCATTCAAAGATCCCCTGTGCAACCTCAAACTCTAGTGTCACATAGAATACCTGTGCATACAGAGGGTGGGTATGCATGTCCTGAGAGTTAGGTGTCTGTGGGATTCCTGGCTTACTGTGAAGGAGCAGTGTGCTGATGCACATTTCTTTATCACTCCCACTTCTAGCAAGTGTAGCTAAAAACTACATTACTTTCCACAGTTAATTTATTGTATCATTGACACTGGACAGGTTCTTTCTCCAGCTCCCAACAAAAACAGGAAAAGAAGCTAGGAACAAACCGTCTGAAAAGGCTCTTGGTAGAGTATTAAAACAAGCTCCATAGTGCTTAAAGATCTGTAAGGCATAAATGGCAAGGGCAAAAGTTTTGTTACAATTCCAGGTTGCTGAGTAGTTCTAAATCTGTGTCTTGCTTTCCCAGTGAATTACATCCCAGATCCTTTCCTTGATAATGTTAATTATTTTAAGCAAGTATGTGATACAAATCATCTAGGCCAGTAGTTCTCAACCTGTGGGTCCCCAGATGTTTTTGGACTTAAGCTCCCAGAAGCCCTGAGCATTGACCATAGTGGCTGGGGCTTCTGGGAGCTGAAGTCCACAAACATCTGGGGACCCACAGGTTGAGAACTACTGATCTAGGCCAAATGAAAGATTTGTTCTTTAGTCATTAAGAAGTGAATTCCTTGAAAATGTAAGAAATGCCAGCTTTATAGTTGCCAGCAATAAGTTAAAAAAAATACAGATAGATTTCTGAAATAACTTGATTTGTGTAGAGTTTGATATCCTGATCAGACTGAGCCCATTGAGGGATTATTAGGTCATTACACTTGAGAGATGAGAATAGCAAAGGTATCTAAAGGGCAACAGAATTTTGTGCTCACTTCTTCAATTGCCATCAATTTTATATTCCATAATGAAATATATCATTGATAGGAACAGTAGCATTCTGAACAACATCCTTCATTTGAGTATGCAGAGAGGCAAGTACATTCCTTGTTTGTGAAATTGTATTTATGACTATGGGACACAATTCAGCCTCTTCACCAACATGAAATGTTAGGATGTATTGTGTCCAACTATCACTGAGTCCTAATTCATTTTCCCCAACTGAACAGAGGAATAGCATAATACCCAATACCATTTGTGTTTTTTCACTTTCTTTATTATACATAATCACACAAAATACAAAATACTAAACTTGAAAAAGACAAAATACAGAAAACAGACACTACACAGTATACAATGCAGTACAACTTGGAAAAAACAAAGCACTAACTATGAATTAACTAGCCATAAAACTAAACAAACAAATCTACCTAACACTAAATTAAAAGAGGATCCCACCTCTGTAGTAACAGCTTTTAGTAAAATCCTAGTAACCCTTTTTATAGCAATCTAATATATATTATTAGCTAATACCGTTTAATATTAAGATCTTTCAAATCACTATAATTATAGTATATATAGTGTATTACTATGATTATTATTAACATTGTCTACAACCTATAATAGAAGTTAGCAAATCATACCTATTACAACTTTAATTCTATTAGTATAATCTAATAAATTTACATTCTTAAAATTAAAATACAAAATAACAATTCATATCTAAATTTTTCTAGTATGTATACATTTTCCAGTTTTTGACTTATTTCAAATTTCTATACCTTTGACTCATCAATAAGAATTAAGAAATTCTATCATGAAATTTTAGGTCTTTTCATAAATTCTAATTACTAATTCTTTTCAAAAAAGAAAAATATTTCCATTAAACACTTTTAAAGTCATCTCCAATATTCATAGTCAATTTCTTGTATATTCATATCCTTTGGAAGAAGATATTACTAATTCATGTCCAACTTAGGTATCTGGTAAGAGTAAACATAAATTTTATAAGTTGAACATAACAAAGAACATAAGAATTGCTATGGCAGGTCATCATCTAAAAAGTCTACAAAGCTGTGGTGGTCTTTCACACTACACACTTATTATGATTCTGCTTTAACTGTCATGGCTGCATCCTCTAGAATCCTGTGGTTTAGTGTTTGAGGTGCTAGAGGAGCTCCCTGTCTAGAAATTCTAAATTCTTCTCCCTAAACTGTAAATCCATGGTTCTTCTTCGTGGTCTCTGTGCCTTACACACTAGGAGCTTTCGCGCATGCGCGGTACCGTTTGGAAAATTCTAGAGCTTAGTAGCTTGGCGGGAACCCCTCCCCCCATGTATCCACTGAGCATGCTCAGCCCGCCGAGCAACACTCTCTCCTCAGTTCTTTCTCGTCCGCCATCGCGTATGGAGGTTCTGAGCTTAGAGCGTTTCTTCTTTGGCCTTTTCTTGCAAGTCTTTATGGTTTTCGACTCGGCTTTCCTGGCATTTGGACTACTCTTACGGATTATGGACTGGTTTGTCGCTTTTGGTGCTTTGTCCCCTTTGTTTTCTGGGACTTTTGACCCTGACTTGCCACCCCCCCTCGTCTTCGTCGTTCATCGCGTCTCTTCGTTTGTCTTCAACCTTTCCTTGGACTTCTATGTCGACCCTTTTCAAACCCTGCAAGAAGTGTGGTCGCAAGGTCACTACTTCCGACGGGCACAGCGAGTGACTTCTTTGTTTGGGCGAGGCTCATAACATCAGAGCCTGCCCCATTTGCAAGGACTTCACCTCGCAGACTCTGAGGAACCAGCTGGCACGCCTCAAGTCTTTCTGTTGGGAGCAGTCTTTGTCTCCTCAAGACCCTGCCCCAGTAAGGAGCCCGTCGAAGATGGCAAAGACCCGACCGACGACAGCACTCCCGGTGTCTTCTGCGTCTTCTGCTCCCGCCGCGCCGACGGTACCGAGCTCGGTACCGGTGCATAAGCTACCGAGGATACCGAAGATCTCGGTGGCTTCCTCATCGGTGACTCCTGGAGAGGCCCCTGCGGGCTCGCAGGGTGCCAAGCCCTCTAAGACGCTTACTGCCGCCCAGCGTAAGCGCCCCGCGACTTCGGAGTCCGAAAAGAAAGGGAGAAGAAGAAGAGGAAGGACAAGCGTGGGTCTCTGGCTAGAGCACCTGTCCTCACTCCACCTTCCACTTCGACCCAGCTGATGGTCGACCCCGGTGAAGTCCCAGGACCTCAACTAATCTGTGAGGTTTCTGATGTGGACGACCCGGTGGCCTCCCCGACTCCCTCGGAGCCACCGCTTTTGGAGGAAGAGACCTCTCCGACTGGACGCCCTGTTCTGGCGGCCCTCTCGGAAGATAGTCCACCTGCTCCCCAGACCTTGCTAACATCTCAAGGTTCTGTCGGTAGAAGCATTTTGCCTGACTGGCGTTCCTCCTTGCACCACCGGCAGCTCTTCCCCGAGTATCGGGACTGCCCGGTTTATTCGGAGCGCGGAACTGTGCATCTCTCCCCACGTCATCGGGAGCTTGAGCACCGCACCCGTGACGACCGAGGGGACCGTCCGGATTGGTGCGTGTCCCTCCGAGTTCACCCTGTTGCCGTCCACCTGGCAGGACAGGAGAATACGACAGCAGACTCCCTGAGCAGGGACACTTCTACCAACCACAAGTGGTCCCTCTCGGAGGACGCATTCCGCTTGATACAGTGCCGCTGGGGTGATCCCGACATCGATCTCTTCTCCACGGTGTCGAACGCCAAGTGTCGCCAGTACTGTTCGAGAGCCGACCGGGGACCAAACTCCCTCGGCGACGCATTCCAGTACTGATGGACAGAGGGTCTCCTGTACATCTTCCCACCGTTCCCCCTGCTGGGAAGGGTGGTCGCCAAGTCCTGGCAGACCAAGCCGACGCCATCCTGGTCGCCCCGTACTGGCCGAGGCAGCATTGGTTCGCCCCGCTGCTCGAGGCCTCTCGGGGACGGCTGCTCAGGCTTCCGGCAGCACCCAGCCTGCTCTCTCACTCTGACGGTCACGTTCTCCATCCCGACCTGCCTCTCCTGGACCTCCACACGTGGAGGATAACGCCCTAGACGATCCCGCTATCCAGGACGTCCTTACTGCGGCTAGAAAGGAATTGACCCACCGCAACTATGCCTACAAGTGGCGGTGGTTTGTGACTTTTGCGGAGGAGCATGGGGACATGGTATTGCCAGTTGCTCTCGGTACCATGCTCCGCTTCTTGTTTCACTTAAAACAAGAGGGTCTCTCGTTTTCCTCGTTGAAGGTGTACCTGTCTGCCATTGTGGCCTACCAACCCCGAGGCTCTCCTTCATCATCGCTCTTCAGGGATGCCATGATGAAACAGTTCCTGAAGGGACTTCACCATCTATACCCACCGGTATCGCCGCCGTTGCCTCCCTGGTCCCTATCTCTGGTACTCTCTCAACTTACGAGACCACCCTTTGAGACCACCCTTTGAGCCTATAGCCACTGTTGATGATAGGCTCCTGACTCTTAAGACTGCTTTCCTGGTGGCTGTCACCTCTGCCAGGCGTGCCAGCGAATTGACAGCGTTACGCGTGGACGACCCCTTCCTGGTTTTTCACTGGGATAAGGGGGTTCTCCGCCAGGACATTCCTTTCCTCCCAAAGGTCGTCTCTCATTTCCACCTTAACCAGGACATCATCCTACCTTCTATCCTAACCCGACGACCCCTCTTGAGAGTTCTTTGCACACCCTGGACGTTCGAAGGGCCCTGGCCTTTTACACTCAGAGGACTGCGGCCTACAGGCAGACCCCTCACCTGTTTGTCTGCCAAGGTCATCGTCGCAGGGGCCGCAAGGTGTCCACCCAGAGATTCTCCAAGTGAGTGGCCCAGACAATTCTGCTTGCTTATGACATGGCCAAGCAGCCTCCTCCTGACTTGCTTCGACCACACTCCACCAGAGCTGTGGCATCCACAGCAGCCCTCTTGCGAGGTGTGGACCTTCAGGAACTTTGTTGAGTGGCGACCTGGTCCAGGCCCTCGACTTTCATCTGCCACTATCGGCTGGACTTTCGGTCCAGGAGGGATGCCCGGTTTGGACGAGCGGTGCTGGCCTCCGTACTCTAGGGACCTGACCCACCGTCCTTCTGGTAAGCTACAAAGTCTCCTAGTGTGTAAGGCACAGAGACCACGAAGAAGAACAACAGGTTGCTTACCTGTAACTGTGGTTCTTTGAGTGGTCATCTGTGCCCTTACACACACCCGCCCAACCGTCCCCTCACTCTCAGGTCCCCTTTTTCAGCGGACTTGTAGAACTGAGGAGAGACCGTTGCTCGGGGGGCTGAGCATGCTCAGTGGATACATGGGGGGAGGGGGTTCCCGCCAAGCTACTAAGCTCTAGAATTTTCCGAACGGTACCGCGCATGCGCGAAAGCTCCTAGTGTGTAAGGGCACAGATGACCACTCGAAGAACCACAGTTACAGGTAAGCAACCTGTTCATCCTGTAGAAATGTAACCATGGTAGTTAAAGTAGAATAATACTGTAACAACTGTGTAGTGTGAGCAGGCTTCCAGGTTCACTGTCTGGAACTGGCTACCCAGATATCCATGGGAAGTTTGTAACTAGGGCATTAAGAAAATTCTTATTTCTTACCATTTGTCCCTGGCATCTGATATCCAGAGCTATGCTGCCTCTAAACATGGGTGCTTTAGTTAGCTGTCAGGTTGGCTAATAGATAGATGGCTAGTAGTTATGGCTAGTAATTATGGCAGCATCTTATGATAGTGAGCTATGAATTGAGTGAAATAACACTTCCTGTTGTTTGTCCATGATTGTGTAAGCCAGGTGAATAGTCATAGAAAATTATGTCAATCTTATGGTGAGATGACCCTATGAAAATAATAATTTATGATCAAGATATTAAATGCTGTGAAGTCATTCATGATGATAAAAGTAAGCCATCTTATTTTTGGTTTTCATAGATTATTTTGACAATCTGGAGAACTGACAGAAAATGCAAAACAGTGAAGTAATAAAGCCTGCCAAATACTTCTCTGAAGTGGAAAAGAGTGTATTGCTGGCACTAGTCGAGAAGTATAAATATGTACTTGAATGTAAAAAAAGTGATGCAAGAACTATTGCGCTAAAACAACGGACCTGGCAGGCACTTGCTCATGAATATAATTCTCAACCAAGTGTTTCTCTCCGAGACTTCAAGCAGTTGAAGAAATGCTGGGAGAACATCAAGGCACGGACAAAGAAAATAATGGCACATGAAAGGCGAGACAAAGTAAAAAGATGTATTAGTCCACTAATAAGTAATCACATCTCAGGAAAAGAGAAGATCACCAGCATGGTACCTGAGCAAGTGTACTTTTTACAGAATCCACCAGAAGAAGATTCTGAATATCATCCTGAAGCTTCCAGCCAAGGTACAGTTGGATTTTAGGGACCTATGCTAAACTGTTTGTGTAACCTTATATTCCAAAAGCAGATAACAAATGTGTTATTTGTTTATTCCATGATATCAGTTATCCAGTATTAAGCAAATGAGCATAGGCTATTTACTGTACTTCATGATTGAAAACAGTATTGTAGCAGCATCAGCACCTTCTTTCAAATAAAAGGGACTTCTTAGAGAGAGAGGAAGACAGTGATGAAGAGTTTAAATTGTAACTTAGTTTACTTATTGTAGTTGTCAAGCCTAACTGTGAAAATCATATCTATTATTCAAACTCATTGCATCTTATTTACTGCTTTTAAAAACATTTGTGCTCCAGATGCCATGTGAGAAATTACATGAACTGGAGCTTTTCTGACTGGATTTTAGAGGTCCACAGCAGTGGATTGTCCCCATGTTCATATGCTTCTATAGTGCTTGGAGTATTTCTAGAATGTAGTGCAAAGCAAACAGCCTTTAGGTCTCTTCAGCTTATAGCTACTGCATGTAAGAAGATCATGTCCAGCCTTCTGTTTTGTTCTGGAGGTATTTTAGATGCCTCTGGAGTTCAACATGGTATCTCCTAACCAATGTCTCTGGTCTTCCAGGCACCTCTTAAGAGAAAAGCCTTGAGGCTGGAAGCAGACAATATAGTCTCAAGTGGATTGAGAAAAGCATTGCTCCTTACATATGCATACACATGCTGCTTCTGGCCAAACAACAAAGGAAGATGGGACAGGGACAAGGGTGGTGAGGAATCTAGCAGCACCTTTCAGACTAACTGGTCTGTTCTAGTATGAACTAGTCCACTTGAGGTGCTTGTTGCCATCGTCATTATCATTGATTGATTGCTTGATATGCAGTTCTCCCTCCACATCTTCAGGTTTCACATTCGTGAATTTGATTATACACGAGTCTGCAGCTCCCCCCCCCACTCCCCGTTTCCCCTTCCCTAGTGGGAGCAAGTACAGGATAGCCCAGGGAGAGGGCCTCTGGTGTCCCTCCCGGGGGTAATAGTGGGCTGGACATGCTCTGGCCCTGCCTGCTTTGTGGTGGGCGATCCCGGGGCACATTAGCTGCGTTCCTGTGGTCACTACCCGGAAGGGACACCCACCATCTGCCTTGCTCAGATAGCTGGCCTCCCTTCCTGGGGGTAATCACAGGAAAGGGCCTAACCTACCCCACAACCACCGCCCAGAAGGGATGCCCGTGATCTGAGTAAAGTGGGTGATGCCGCTCAGGCGTCCCTTCCAGGCGGCAATTGCCAGACAGCACCCAACCTGTCCTGCAACCGCTGCCCAGAAGAAATGCCCATGATCTGAGCAAAGCGGGCAGGGCCAAAGCAACCTCGTCCAGGCTATCCCCAACCGTTCCAGCTTCGCTTGCTTTGCTCAGATCATGAGGTTCCCCTTGGTGGGCAATCACAGGACAAGATAGCTCTGTTTCTTTGATTGCTACCCAGAAGGGACACCCACAATCTGAGTAAAGTGGGCAAGACCGAAGCAGGCAGCAATCACCTGGCCCAGGTCGCTCCGGCCTTGCATGCTTTGCTGAGATTGGGGGCATCCCTTCCAGCCAGATCATGGGAACAGCGCTAATCTACCCTGTGATCGCCACCTGGGAGGGCTGCAGAAGATCTCAGGAAAGCGCACGGGGCCAGAACAAGTCCAGCCACGTGATCAAGAGGGCCACTGGCCTTCCTTTCCATGGGCGATGGCGTAGCTGGGTCGCTTCAGCCAGCCATAGCTGCCGCAGAGGGACACCAGCGACCTCGGCCATGCCATAGTCCCTGGCGAGTTATTCGCAATTATCCCACTTTCACAAGTGTTCTCTGCACCAAACCCCCATGAATGTGGAGAGAGAACTGTAGTGCCATCTGTGTATATGGTTCTTTACACCGGTGGGTTATAGTTGTTAGTTTGACATTTCCCTGCCCTCAGGTTTACAAAGAAGCAGGTTCTTAAAGCATAGGTACAAAGTTGTAGAAGTGGGATAGAGTATAATAGGATACAGAAAGACTCAAACTGTGACCAGTCATAAATCTTCAAAGAGCTGTATGAAATGATGCAGGCCTTTCTAGTGGCTGGTAATAGTCTTTAAACAGACCTTTTAGTATTGATGGGGGAGTTACCAATAATCAGTTCTCTTGGTGTTAAAACCTTTTTTGAGGAGATTGTTTTTGTTACATATGCAATTATGAGGACAGATGTATGGTGTAGTGTGCCATGAAACCATTAGCTCTATTGATATTTCTGCTAATGGACTGGAATTTGTGAATAATCCCAATTCAGCTGTTTCTCATTCCAGTCTTCGTTTAGAGCCACCACTTGTATGTCTAGGAGGACTGAATTGTTCTGCAATTGGTTTTGGAATAGTGCAAATTCTAACATCAGATTTATGTTCACTTATATTCTTTCACAGAGACCAGCCTGTTTGTCAAGTGCATGTTGGCACTGGTGACATAGAATGGTATATATCACGTTTAAGGATGAGCAAGGAAATCTACCTCTGATGTTGTGGCTGACAATATTACCACTTGTAATGTTGTAGCCACAGTAGATGTGGGGACAGAGCTCACATCTGGTTTTGTGGCAGAGTGTTGTCACTATATCCCTGTTCTGAATCACATTGTAGGTGCGTACTTGTTTAAGGGTGGGAGGCTGCTGGTAAGCCAGTAAACGCTAGTCACCTGTGAGAGGGTGGCCTTATTCTCCAGAACTGATTGCAGCTCATTAGTGACAACTAATAAGCAGAAAATGATAGAACATCACTGGGTTGTTACCTGTAGCTTCAGATAGGACCACTCAAACACATCATCACATGCATCACAACTAGATAACTGTGCCTTAAAAAACTTTGGCTTAAATGTCACTCTATCAGGGCATCTGAAGATTGATATTCACAAAAGTCCATGCTAAAATAGATCAGTCTTCAAGGTGTTGACTCCACCCCCAACATAGCTATTTCTTTGAAACCTTGCCAAACAGGTTTTGGAGGTTTTTGAAGCAATGCCCAAATTTACCAAATTTGTGTTCCAATCGTGATAGTAAAACACCTCAAACAGCAAACTCTTTCAAACTGCCTTGAGCTCTGGGGAAAAAAATCTCTCTATCCTGAGATGATAATGCTTGTAGTTTCGTGCTACTATAGACAATAGTGGCACCTTGTGGTATCCTGAATCTGTTTCAGTGGGAGATGACAAGTTTCATTGTAGTAGTAGTTCACCTGCATTGATTGATTCCACTGACATCACCCTCTTCGTTGGAAGGATGTAAAGGAGGTTCCACTCCTCTCCATGCATCTGATGAAGTACACTTAGTCTACACAAGCTTATGCTACAAACCTCTTTCTCTCAGTTAGTCTCAAACGTCCTGCAATATCTCTTTGCAGCAAAACCTCAAGTTGGCTAAGCTAATAAACAGTGACTTGTCCAAGGGCATGCAGTAAGCTTCAAAGCTGATGGACATGGGAATCCAGGTATTGCAGGCACTATTCCACACAGGCTTTTAAACTGTTTCTTTTTAATGCATCACATAATTGCTTGGTGATTTTTATTATTTTTACAGAATCTTTCACTGTTATAAACAGAGAGCTGTGTGATGAAGAGAAAGAACTTACACATTTCCAGGTATGTGAAGGTACCTCGCAACCAGAGCCCTCCTGTTCAGCTGTGAGAATAACCGGGAATAAAAACTTCAGGAATAAAGCTGCCCAAGAAAGTGATCTGAAAAAGATGCATGAAGAAGAGCACCATCAGCAAATGTCTATCCTGCAACTGCAGTTGATCCAGATGAATGAAGTACATGTGGCAAAGATTCAGCAAATAGAGAGAGAGTGTGAGATGGCTGAAGAGGAACACAGAATCAAGATGGAGGTGCTTAACAAAAAAAAAATGTACTGGGAGAGGAAACTTCAAACCATTGCAAAAGAGTGGCCTGTCTCATCTTTTAACAGACCATTTCCCAATTCACCTTAGAAGAATTCAGAAGCCAGTAGTACATTGGACTGAAGTCACTGGCTTATGAGAAGGCAGTTGGTGTGGGGTCAGTTAAGCTAAATTAATATTTTTAATGTGTGAGAATAGCTGCTTGTTGGCTGTGAACAGACTTCGAGGAATACCTAAGTAAATAATGTGATGTCTAATGTCTGAAAAAAATCCTCTTGGGAAGTTGCAACTAGAGGAGATAAACTGAATCAATTAAATGCTGAATCAACTGAATCTAACTGATTCAGTAAGTCTACTCTAGTTAGAACTAACAGTATGATTTAGCCCAGGTTCTTTGGAGTGCAAATGGTATTACATTTCCTGGTGGGATACTATGATTCACATAGGAGTCCTTTGTCAAAGTTGTTTGGGCCTTCCACTAGTCCACTTTTGTTCTTGAAAGTTCTTTTATCAGATAAACAGCTCGGTGTTTTACCTCCTCTATATCAGTTTGTTTCCTAGTACAGAAGGACATCTCTTGCTTAAAGGATGGAGTGATCTTTTTCTATAAATGTAATTTGAAGTGGGGCTACTAGCCATTTGTTAGTGACCCACCTGCAAGAGGATGTATGTGCAACATACAACAACAGCAAATGTTAGAGTAGTTTGATAACATCTTCAAAGTTTCAGACAAAATTGAATATATGATTAAAAAACAGATTTTTGGAGGCCATGTATTGAAAAAGGCCAATTTGACATATTTGAAACTTTACACAATTTACACAATTTATGATTAAAAAATAGATTTTTGACAACTGTGACTGTCAAATAGGGAAAGGGAATTCAGAGCTTTTAAACAACTGGCTCATTGTTTGGCCACTGTTTCTGGTTACAAGTGTGCCCTTTGTACCATGTATACATGTGCGTGCGCACACACTTCTTTCCTGGCTAATTATTTAGGCCTCTGCCTTCAGTTCACAATAAATGGCTGGCTGACTTGGCAGCACAGGTGTGAGACAAAATTTAATTTTCTGGTATCTTGCCCACAGTGAGTGGGAGAAAAACATCAAGATAACTATTGTACTGTGTGCCTTACAGTTTGATCCTATGCATGTTTAGTCCCAAGTAAGTGCATGTAACACCAGAGCTAATATGCAGGGGATCCACCAAGTGGTTCAGTTCAGCTTGTTTGGCTTCATATCATGTTAGTATGAAAGCACTATACTATCTGGTCTTTTATTTGCATAACATCTTCAGAGTTACCCTCTTCATGGTGCATGTATCTCTGACTCTCTGCCCTAGGAGCCAGAGTCCTAAAATAAGTCAGTGAGGGGCTAAAGCAGTGGTTCTCAACCTGTGGGTCCCCAGATGTTTTTGGACTTCAGTTCCCAGAAGCCCTGACCATTGACCATAGTGGCTGGGGCTTCTGGGAGCTGAAGTCCAAAAACATCTGGGGACCCACAGGTTGAGAACCACTGGGCTAAAGGATTAAGCACAGACCAAAATGTAAAAGGTTAAAGTGCAGTTTACTATGTAACTTTTAGATGTAGAAAGAGAATGTGTTGAAGTACTCTTATGCGTAAAAACATAATGAGTGCATATGACAAATGGAAATATGCATACCAAAGAGCTGGGATTGGCTTTGGGTCCACAGGTATACAAACTGGGAAACAAATGTTAAAACTATAAAATGTGTGAAACAGGCTTTGAAGAGCTTTTATCTTTGTTTACAGCTGGGTGGCAAGGAGAAGAGAGAAAGAACCTCATGCTTCTATATATGGGACAAAAGCAAGAATATTTCCATTTTAAATGAAGCACTAACTGTGAATGTTCATGATTTCATAGAATCTTAGAGTTTGGAAGGTACCACAGTGGCCATCTACTCCAGCCCCTTGCCAAGAATGAATACATAACTAAAGCACTCCTGAAAGGTGCCCTCCCAACCTATGCTTAAAGACCTCCAAAAATGGAGAGTCCACCATCCTTCATGGCAACCTATTCCACTATTGAACAGCTCTTACAGTTAAAAAAAAAGTTCTTTCTAATGTTTAGTTTGAATTTCTTTTCTTGTAGTTTGGTTCATGTTCTAGTCCAGCCATTCTCAACTGTTTTTTGGCCACACACCCCTTAGGAGCTCTTCTCATGTCCCAGGGCCCTCCTGTCAAACAGGAATACAACACAAACAGGCAGAAAATCATTTATTATTGAACACAGAAAACTTGAACATTCTGACATACTGCACAAAGTTTTTTAAAAGACTGTATGAAATTAAACATTTACCAGGCCTAATACAATCCTCAAACTTGGTGCTTTTCTACAAGCTTCATGATATCAGGCTCTAAATTAAACAACGACAGTAGGAGGTCACTGCTTGTTGCAATATCACTTCTATTTCTGGATTTTGTCAAGGAAACTATCTTGTTGAATCCACACTCAACTAAATATAGTGAGGAAAAGGCAATAAAAAATTATTTGGGCTTTTCCCCTCAGTATTGGAAGTTTATTCAACAGATCACTTCTGATCCAGAAATGTTTCTGAAACTGTTTGAACTAATGACTTGTGGTTATATCACTCTGAAGATTAATCAAGCTCTCTTGAATTTGTGCTTCAACTTTGGTGGGTTCAAAATCCAATCTGGAGTACTGAGGTTTAACAAGTCGTTAAGTCTTTCTTGGAGGGAAACTGTTTACTCCAGTTAAGGTTTCTGCTTGGGTATTTCATCAGTTCAGTTACTAGAGCCCCCATAAATTCTTGGGGTCCCCCTTCTCACAGTTTTCAGCATGTGATCCCCTTCAAATATGCCAGGGGGGGACATGTGATCCCCCAAATTGAGAATGGTTCTTTTAGTCTTTGAAGCAGGAGAAGACAAGCTTGCTCCATCTTCCACATGACATCCCTTGAAATATTTTAAGATAGCTATCATGTCACCTCTCAGTCTTCTCCAGGCTAAGCAAATCCAGCTCCCTAAATCATGCCTCATAAGGCTTGGTTTCCAAACTTTTGATCATATTGATCACCCTTCTCTGAATACATTCTAGCTTGTCAATACCATGTTTCAACTGTTATGCTCATAATTGGACACACTATTCCAGGTGAGGTCTGACCAAAACAGAGTAGAGTGGGATTTCTGTTTCCCTTTATCTGGGCATTGTGTTCCAGGCTGAACTAGAATTGCATTGGCTTTTTTTTTTTGGCTGCTACATCATATTGTTGGCTCATGGTTAAATTGGGGTCCGCTAAGAACCCCAGATCCTTTTGACAAGCCAAGTGTCACTCAACTTACTTTTGTGCGTTTCGTTCTTTGTGCCTAAATAGAATAGCTTATATTTATCCCTGTTGAAATTCATTTTGTTAGTTTTGGTTCAGCTCTCAAATTGGTCAAGGTTAATCTGCATTCTGTTCCTGTCCTCTGGGGTATTTGCTGCCTTTCCCCTAGTTGGTGTCATCTGCAAATGTGATAAGCATGACATTCTATTCCTTCATCTAAGACATTTATAAAGATTAACACCAGGCCCAGGACAGAATCCCAGTTATTACTTCTCTTCAGGATGAGGGTACTCATCGATGAGTACACTTTGGTTTTGTTCTGTCAACCAATTACAAATCCACTTAACTGAAAGACAGTCTAGCCTGCAGTTAATCAGCTTGCCTGCAAGAATATCAATAGGATCTTGTCAAAATTCTTACCAAGATATACCACATCCATAGCACTCCTCTGATCTACCAAGCTTGTAACTTTATCAAAAAAGACAGATTAGTTTGACATGACCTGTTTTTGAGAAACCCATGCTGCCTCAAAGTAATCACAGGATGACTGCACACAGAATGACTGTTTAATGATATGTTCTAGAATATTTCTGGCTATTAATGTGAAACTGACTGATTGATAGTTGTTCAGCCCCCACCCCCGGTTTTTTGGAGATAGGGACAATATTTGCCTTCTTCCAGTCTGTGAAAACCTCTCATATTCTCCCAAGAATTCTCAGAATTATCAACTGTGGTTCTGAGATTAGATCTGCAAGTGTCTTTGGTACTCTTGGTTGCAGCTCATCTGGCTCTGGGTGCCTGAAGTAATTCAGAGCAGCTAGATATTCCTTTCTACCTCTTTAGCTAGTCTGGGTTTTAGTTTCATCACTGCATGATTTATACTATTTTCACCAATTAGAACACTGATTTCTTTGTGAGAGAAGATTGAGGCAAACAGTTAATGAACAGTTCAGCCTTCTCTCTGTCTCCTGTTAGCATTTCACCATCCTCTCTGCATAGTGGCCTTATCATTTCCTTGTTCTTTCTCATGCTCCAAACTAACCCTCTTTTATTATTTTTAACCTCTCTGGTGAGCCTGAGTTCATTCTGAGCTTTTCTGACTTTCCCTCTACAAGTATTGGTTAATTGCTGCATTGTTCTGTGCTAGTTTCCCCCTTCTTCCATTTCTTATGCATGTCTCTTTTAAATCTCAGCTCATCCACTCTGTTTTCTTTAGTAACCTCCTACTTTTCTTCCTCTTTGGAATTTTTTGCAACTGTGCCTTCAATATCTCACCTTTAAGAAACTCCCATATACCATGAACTCCCTTCCCTTTGAGCATTTCTAACCATGGAATACTCCCCCATTATTTTCCTAAGCTTAGTAAAATCAGCTTACCTGAAGTCCAGATTGTATGTCTGACTACATTCAGCTTCCCCTTTCTTCTGTATAACAAGTCCCAAGAGAATACAGTCACTCCCACCAAAAGATCTCACTATTGCCAGTCCCCTGACTAAATCATTTCTTGTTGGTTAGAATCAAATGCAAAATAGCTGATCCCCTTGTTGCTTCTTTTACCGTTTGTACAATGAAATTGGCTAGAAGGTATGTGAAGAATTTATTAGACCATGCACTCTTGACAAAGAGTGACTACCAACAGATAGTTGAAGTCTATGAATGGGTGGTTGAAGTCTCCCATTACTACTGTCTCTCCTCTTTTAATATGTAGCCATTTGTTTAAGAAAGGCATAATTTAAATCTACAGTCTGGCTGGGGGGCTTATAGTAGATACCCACAATGAGGTCACCCTTTAATTTTTACCCAAATGCTCTCAACATTTCATATGTAACTTTTATTACTTCAGTTCAAATAATGCACATGGTGGAAATTAACAGCAGTTTTTTCCAAAATGAGGGCATTCTGCTTTATTATCTCTAAACATGTCTAGATTGTTTCCTCGTGTGGATTTCCATGTACACTTTTTTGCCTCATGTCCTGAGCTGATACAGTGACTGAAAGCTAGTGTGCTGTCAGATCTTATAAAACTAGTACTGGTGGATTGGAGTTGATCCTTTTTTTTTCTTTTTTCTTTTTTTTTGCTGCCAAGTGAAAACAGAAAGTTTCCAATAAGGCAAAAGGGGGATATAGCTAATTTCTAAGGAGGCAGCATTTTTTTTACTTAGTATAAATGATTTATCCCAGTATCCCTTATGCTGCTCCCATCTGTGGTGGGGTATAAGGCTTTTCGTAGTTTTTCAGTCCATCTAGATGGATAGAGATGGAATTTGAACATGTATAATTGACAGGAAAATCAGATAAAAGTAATTGTACTCAATGGCTAAATGATATTTCTAATTAGATATATTTTACAAACCTATCCTGAAAAATGTGTGGTAAATACCATCTACAATGCTCAACTATATAGCATTTTAAATGACCAAATATGGGATTACAAAAATAAAAGATACAGATTCCAAAATAATCCTAGACACATTGGGGATACAGATGAAGCTTTGAGCATCAGAAATCATGATATTATGTTATGTTATGTTATGCTTTGGAAGAGAAAGTAGAAGTGTTAGGGCTATGCTTACTGAACTGTACATTCTAAAGTGTTTGCTCCTTTGTGATATCTGACGCAGACAAAATTCGGATTCATACACATTTTTAGCAGGTACTCTGTCATCTCTGGATGACAAGATATATTCGTGAAATTTTACTGACATTATGGTGGTTACAGTAACACTGTTACTCCACTTCATACTGTAATATTCTTAGATTTTTACTTTCTAAGTTGCAATTTGGCCAACTGGAGATAACAGCTTTTTGCAACTTGAGGCAAAATAGTAATTGCTTCTCCCACCTTTTCCTTCTCTGGCCCTGTTGTCTGCATTCTTCTCCCAACTATTCTAACAAATAGGATTAAAGGCTGATTGGCATATGAAGAGAAGATAACCACAAATGTTAACAAACACAATCCTACCAAGTCTGTGCATAATTCAGTAAGCCAAGATCCAAGGAACTCCTTAAAATGCTCACAGTGGATTTGCTGTGCCACATACATTATTTCTGTAAACATGAAGCTCCTGGGCCATACTACAAGTGGCATTTCAAGGTCCTGTCAATTTCAGAAGTGGCCTGCCATTAGTTATAAAGTTATGAAGAGAGATTGCTTGAGCAAAAGTACTAAAAGCATGCTATGAATTTGTGCTGTTCCCCCCCTTTTTGTTTGGCCAACGTGGGTTTCAGCACGTTGGGGATATGGTAAAGTTTATATCAACCTATGTTTAGTATATACAATTTGGCAAAATATTTTAAAAATGTAAAAATTAGTTCTGTTCGGATTTGTTTTCACCTTTCTTCAAATACATTTACAAAATGGCAATTGTACAGTGTTAATATACCATTTCCTCCACCCATTTTCCCACTGATCAAAGTAAATGTGAAAGGATTCTTTCTTACGAAATGTACATCTTTTTGTACTTCTCAAATTGGGTCTTTGCATAGTTGCTGTAGATATTCAGAATAACAATTTTGGTTCATGTCCCTGTATATTCCAGAACAGGCCATTTAATAGTGTAGGAGCTTGCATCATAGGTCTGTGGAACTTGTAATCCACCAAACTAATGCAGCAAGCAGCCAGGTATGGTGGTCTGCCATGTGTTTGGCAAGCTTGCCTATTGTAATTTATGAAGAAATTGTTCAGCTGCATTTGGCTTGGTGGGTGAACATTTGTGTAGACCAGTGGTTCTCAACCTGTGGGTCCCCAGATGTTTTTGGACTTCAGCTCCCAGAAGCCCTGAGCATTGACCATAGTGGCTGGGGCTTCTGGGAGCTGAAGTCCACGAACATCTGGGGACCCACAGGTTGAGAACCACTGGTGTAGACCTTCATTAATGCTTATTGACCATTTTAGTAGATGATTCTGCATATACAATATATGCATTTTTCCCTATTTAAACCATGTCTTAGTTTCTTCTTTCACTGTGTGTCAATGACTTCTGGAAAATGTCAAATTTTGGTAAGAACAGAGAAAGAGCATCCCATATCATGTAGGAAAATCACTCAAACAGTCAATAATTGTGTGTGTGTGTGTGTGTGTGTGTATGTATGAGTGGACTCTCAGAGCAATTTTCAAAGGGATAGCTGCATTAGATTATTTAAAAAAAACTACAGTCCCGTAGCAGATTGAAATCTAGGCCTAAAACAAGTTGTTTGCCATAACTGGAGTAGATCGATTGTAGTGTTAGCTTAGCAATTTCTCACTGATTCACTGGGTCCGCCCTAGTTGGCAGTAACAACAATAGAGTTGGAATGAGCCCCATAGTCCATCAAGTCCACCTCGCATGCAAGAAATCCAGCTAGAGCATTCCCAGAAAGCAGCTCTTTAGACTCTTTTTGTAGATGTTCAGTAAAAGAGACTGCCCCACCACCATTCTAGGCCATTGTTTCCATTGTCTAATGCTCTTACTATCAAGACGCTCCTGCTAATGTTCAATTGAAATCTACCCTCATGTAACTTAAAAAACATGTGCTACCCTCTATGACAACAGAGAACAAATCTCCATTCTCCTCTCTGTGACAGCCCTGGAGATATTTAAAGAGTACAATCATGTCACTCCACAGTCTTCCGTTCACCAGACTGAACATGCCCAACTCCCTCAGACTTTCTTCATATGTTCTCTGTATAAGATAAGAGGTTCTTCATACATTTTATCATCCTTGTTGCCCTTCTCTGAACCTGCTCCAACTTGTCTGTATACTTCTTAAAATGAGGTGCGCAGAACTGAACACAGCATTCCAGATGAGGTCTGCCTAGTACAGAACATAGTGGGACTTTTACTGCTCTTGGCTTGGAAACTACAGATCTGTTAATGCAGGCTAAAATATCATTTGCCTGTGTTGCAAATGCGGATGATCATGTTCAATTTATGATAAACAATAATCCCAAGGTCCTTCTCACAAGTACTGCTGCAAGCCAATTATCCCCCAACCCTATAAGCATGCATTTGTTTTTTGTGGTCTAAAAGTAGAATTTTGGAATTGTCAATGTTAAATTTCATTCTGCCCAATGTTCTAATTTATCAAGGTCCTTTTTGAATTCTGTTCGTATCTTCCAGTGTGTTAGGTACCCTTCCCAATTTTGTTCCATTCACAAACTTGATAAAGATTTTCAATGACCCATCATCTAAGTCACTGGTAAAAATATTGAATCGTCAGCCCCAGGACAGAACCCTAGGACAACCATTGATGATCACTCTTTGAAAACATCATAGAGATGCTTTGTTGAAATGTAAATAAACAACATCTACAGCATTTCCACTATCTACTAAACTACTAACCAGATCAAGAAAAGAAATGGGATTGTCCTTGGTAAACCCATGTTGGCTCCTACTAATCACTGTGTTATCATCAAGATACTTGTGAATAGATTTCTTTATAATCAGTTCTAATATTTTTTCCTGGCACTGAGGCTAGGCTACTGGTCTGTAACTCCTCAGGATTTTTTTGTTTGTTGTTGTGCCCTTTTGGAACAGAGGGACAATGATTGATCTTTTCCAGTCCTCTGATGAATCTCACCCGTTCACCAAGATTTCTCAAAAATTATAAATGGCCCAGTGAGTATATCAGCAAAAGCATTCCCTGACTTATCAGAGAGTGCCATTTTTGGATTGCAGTAAGGCAGAGTAAGGCAAGGGCTACTTTTCCTTTACAGATGGAATCTTCCCAGAAGCCTGTGCAGTTTCCAAGGCTCTGGGGACAGGTGGGAAAACCTGCCAGAATCTTCATTGTGGTTTGTACTCTTTTTTGCCCTGACTAGTAATTGATTTTTTAAAAATATTCTTATTCTTATTAAGAACAGTTTTTTTAAAAAAATAGATAAAACAGCATAAGGAGAAAAACATACATCTACTATCTAGACAAACACCAAAAGGGTAAAAAGGGTACATGAATGATTTCAACCTCCTCAGAAAACATTTATGATTTTTAAACATATATTTCTTCAAAATTCAATAAAAATATCTGTAACTATATAATCTTAGTCTTAATCAACAAAACTGATTGTATAAAATTTGACTACATTTATGGTTATAATTAGCCTTTTACTTTGTTAAATGAAGTAATGCTAGAATATAAAAAAGTGTAATACTCTATGATATTCTTTCTTGCCATATTATTGAAATCCAATAGTTGAATGTCTTTCCCCCCGCCCCACACCTTTTAAAAACATTATAACATCTCCCATTGTTTCTTAAACTCATTCAAAGACCCTTCTTTACTTAAAGTCAACTTCTCCAATTCTGCCATGTGCAACAGTTTCACCACCTATCCATCTTGAGATGGTATCATGGGATCTTCCCATTTCTGAACATAAAGCAATTCTTACTGCTGTTGTCATGTAGTGTATATTACAAAGTTTGTATTTATCTGATCACCCATCAGTTCCAATAAAATCAATTCCAGTTTCAGTTGAATTTTTACCTTCAAAATGTCCTCCATCAATAGATGTATCAAATCCAAAATCTTTGCTTTTCCACACATCCACCACTTATGAAAAAAAAATTGCCTGCTATCTGGTTACATTTCCAATATTTAGTTGAGGAGCCTTTATACATTTTAGACAATTTTTCTGGAGTTAAGTACCACCTGTCTTAATAAAAGTTTTCCTTCGGATCAGAACTTAAAGTAAATTTCAAATGTTTTGTCCACATTCTTTGTCATTGTTCCATCTTAATAGAATGGTCTATATTTTCAGCCCACTTTATCATGCATTCTGTTCTTCTTCCATCTCTAACTTCTGCAATATCTTACATGTTTTGACTGTCAAATGTTAATCATCTACACAACGGTTACATTCTGTTTTTCAGTGTCAAAACCAAACATTTATCCATTTTTCATTGTTCAAGTAACTGTCTGTAAGTAAACCATCTAATAACATAACCACTAGCAATTCCTCATTTGTTTTTATTTTCAATTGTTCTCCGTCTACCTGTATTAAATCTTTATATGTTAACCAGAGCAATGGTAGCTACAGTTGAGTAGACTTCAGGTGTCTCTTCCTGTAAACAAGGAAATCTGGGATTCAGACTCACCACTCTGCTCCTGCCAATAATCCATCTCCAAGGTAGTGTTAAAGCCAGAGCTAACCACAGTACAGAATATCACGTCATATCCATGCTGCGTGAAGTATATGTCTTTTAAGGGCCTGGCTTTTATAGTTTAAATGCACAGCATGTTGGAGTTTTAGTGAAAATGAAAAGCCCTTAATGCAATACATTAAACTGAAATGTTTCCTATTAACCAAGCAGGAAAGTTCAGCAATGCCCATCTAGTCTTCTCTCTATTCTAACTGTGGTTCCCCAAGGTCTTGGGCCAATGTCTTTATCATACATGTTAACCTGATACACTTTTCTAAGTTACTCTGGTGAGTACAGTTGGAAGAACTAAATCCACATAACCCTTTTATTACCTCAGAAGGTAGTTAGTCCTATTAAATGAGAAGGCCAGAAAGCTGTTGGGGACTGTGACACACTAAGAGTACACGGAATATCTGGATGAGTCACTTTTTCCTAAGGGAAATGCTCCAGATTTTTTTTTTAAATTGAATCTATTAATCTATACCAAGGGTAGCCCACTGTGGGCGTCTTGATATTTTTTTGGGGAGGGGCACTATAATTGCTTGCCAGCATCACAAATGGTGGGGGTGATGGAAGTTGTAGTCCAAACCCATTAGGATGGCCATATTTACACATATCTATTCAATAAAAAGCTTGTCAATTGGTGTACAAAGTCCTGGGCAGAATATGTCAAACTTCCCAGGCAGAATAGAAGCAGGTTTTATAGAGTATGCTCAAACTGCATGGGACCCACAAAAGGACATTTCTAATTAGATGATGTGAGTGTCCCTCAAAAACTCCACTGAGGAAGATTCACAGGGGAAAAAAAGGAGGTCAAGTGTTTTAAGCAAATACATTTTATCTTAGAAGAGGGGAAAAAGGAAACGAGCTCATTTGTATATTGCAAGTCAACTATGCATCAGATTCCTCAGATCAAAGATTGACCACTTTTTTGAGGTTGCAACTAGCTTGCTACAGTCACCCAATCCCTGGAAAGCTACATAATATTACCAGCATACTACCTGTATAATGTCACCAATACAGGCTCCAAAATCTTTTAAAGAAGCAGCTTCTTTCTCTCTTCTCCTAATATAAAGACTAGAACACCTGAAAGGAGTGTTAAAACAGGGGTTCATTAGGCACCAAATGCCATCTGATCTTGGAAACTAAGCAGCATCAGCCCTGGTCATATTTCAGCAGAAGGAACTGGCAAAAACATCTCACCTTGGGCGGGGGGACACCACTATGATCTCCATGGGATCACCATAAGTCAACAGATGACTTGAAGTCACATGCACACACAGTATTTTTCATCATAGAAAGGAAACATTTTAAGTTAAAACTTCGTAAAACTTCCTAAGTTTTCAAACCATTCTAACAATGCTGAAAAGATATTACCTATACAAATTATTTTAAAAGTTGTTCTAACAATCAGGTTAGTGAGATATCAAGTAATCTGACAAATGCAACATGGCAAATTCCAGACTAAATATAATGTCACTGGCAAGATACACTGTACTGGATCTTCACCCATCCTGACTCCTGAAAGCAGCTGGAAGGAGACTGGCTAGGTGGGTAAGAGGAGTGGTGAATGCCTCAATGCGGCAAGGGAAGTTTCCATCCTGCCAAAGATGATGAAACTTACTGAAAAAGCCCGCCCTGGATCCCACCATTCTGGATAATTACTGGCCAGTCTCTAAGATTCTATTTTTGGGCAAGATTCTGGAGTGTATGGTGGCCTCCCATCTCCAGGGGTTTCTGGCTTCAGGTCTGGTTGTAGGATGGAGACAACTTTTGTCACCTAGGTGGATGACCTATGCAAGGAACTGGACAGGGAGACTGTATCCCTGTTGCTTGTGCTGGACCTTCCAGAGGCTTTTGATACCATTGATCATGGTATCCTTCTGGGCTACCTCTCTGGGACAGGACTTGGGGGAATTGTTCTGCCGTGGTTTTGATCTTTCCTGGAGGAACAAATTAAGAAGATGGTGCTGAGAGACCCCTATTTGATTCCCTGAGTGTTGCCATATAGGGTTCAGTTTTGTCCACCATGATGTTTAACATGGAAATGTAATCCAAAGTTTTCGAGTTTGGTCTCACCAATGTGTTGATGACAGCAACTCTATATCTCATTTCCGTCTAATTCCAAGGAAGCTGTCTCCATAATGAACCAAGGTCTGTTGTCAGTAATGGACTGGATGAGAGCAAACCAATTGAAACTTAATCCAGTGAAGAGAGGTGCTCCTGGTCATTTGAAAGGCCGATCAGGGAATAGGGACTCTGCCTGTGCTGGATGGGGTTACAGTCCTCCTGAAATCTCAGGCTCATAGCTTGGATGTTCTCCTAGACTCAGTTCTGAGCTGGATACCCAGGTTTCAGCAGTGGCTCGAAGTGCCTTTGCACAGTTAAACTAGTGTGCCAGAGGTGCCCTTTCCTTGAGATGTCAGCTCTCTCCATGGTGACACATGCCTTTATTACATCCCATTTAGACTACTGTAATGCACTCTGTGGGGCTGCCTTTGAAAATTGTTTGGAAACTTCAGAAGGTACAAAATGCTGTGGCCAGAATGCTGACTAGGACAAATTACAGGGAGCATTTAAGTCTCTTATTACAACAGCATTACTGGCTACTGGTTCATTTCCCAGCACAATTCAAAGTGCTGGTCATAATCTATAAAACTCTATATGGTTTAAGTCTAGACTATCTGAAACACTGTATTCTCCTATACAAACCTCCCAGAATCTTAAGATCTATAGGGCTTTCTCTCAGTCTCACCACCATCACAAATCCATTTGGTGAGGACATGAGAGTGAGAGTTTTCTTAGTGGCTGCTCCTACACTGGAATTACCTTCCTCTAGCCTCCAGCTATGTATTTCCATCCAATATTTTCCTGAACTTGTTAAAATCCACTTTCTTGAAATCAAAGCTCTGTGTTTAACTATACTCTTTGCCCTATCCCACAGCTGTGAATTCTAGCATTACATGGTTATTTCCCCATGAAGTACTAACCTTTTGAATTAGGAAATTATCTGCAAGGCACATGAGGAATTTGTGGGATAGTTTATGCTAAGCAGAGTTAGGCTATTTCTGCACTACAGTGTTAAACTGCTGCTATTCCACTTTCAACGTCCTGTGGAATTCTGGGGTTTGTAGTTTACTGAGACCAAAGAGCTCTTTGGCTGGGAATTCGAAGTGCCCTTCCCTAAACTACAAACCCCAGAATTCCATAGGAGGTTGATAGTGGAATAGCAGCGGTTTAACACTGTAGTGCGGAAATATAGTTAGTCTCTTGGCAGATATCAGGGTAATTTAAGTCCCCATAACTATTAAATCTTGCACCTTTCTGTCGTTTGTTTCTGAAAAGCATCATCCACCACCTCTTGGTTAGGTGCCCTATACTAGATTTCTATTACAATTTTGTTTTTATTTCTTTCTCTATTTATTTTTACTAAAATGCTCTCAGCTCTTCTACTTTGATCATTCTCATGGATTTCTGTACAAGTGTGTTTGTCTTTGACATATAATTTACTCCCCCTCCTTTTCTGCCACTTCTTTTCTTTTTGGTTAGAGTATATCCTCCAGTTGTTATATTCCAGTCATGGAGGTCATCCCACCAGGTTGCCATTGTACCTATAAAGTCATATTTACCTTCCTGCACTAGGACTGCAAGCCAGCTTGTTTGCTTTCCAAACTCTGTGCTTTACTGTATGGACATCTGAAGCCTTGTTTGTTCACTCCTATTAAGTTACTAACAGTATTACTTTGGATCCTATTGTCTCCCTCAGACCCCTCAAGAATTCACATCATGTTTAAAACTTGCCTTTGGGCTGATGTTTGAGCCATCATTCCAAAGCACACAACAACTGAATTTAGACCTAAGAAAGATGTTATCATTTGAGCTTTCATGGAGTATGATCTACTTCATCAGATGCCTGAAGTGTTACCCATAATGAAAGGGTACACATACAGTACATATGCTTAGAGGTGAGATTGCTCATACTGAGAAGGAAATGAAATGCAAAAACCACTGTATTTATCACAGTACTTCCTGCATTTAATTTCTCTCTCACTAGCTACAATAATGATTTTGGAATAATATTTTAGGAAATTACTGACACTAATTATTCACAAAACTTTTCTTGATAAACATTCTGGCACTAAGTAAGCTGATCAACACATCTGGTTAAGAATGCATTGTCTCAATTCAAACTGCTGATGGTAGACTGGAACATCTTTAAGTTGTAACCCTGTTAATTTTAAAATCAGTTAATTCTGTCAGAGAAAAACTGGCAAGCATTGGCCATAAGATAATATCCGCTTCATAAATGGTTGGCCAAAATTTACCAGTCGTAATTGCATTGACAGTGAACTATCTAGAGACAATAGCTTCCAGATTCAATAATAGAAATGACAAGTCCTGAAAATGTTTTAATGATTGGGAACAGATAGGTTGAATTGCATTTAACTGATAGAGTCTGAGTCTTCTGTTTTCTTCTTGTTCGTTGTGCTATATTGACATAGTAGTGTGACTCTCAAATTGTGTGGAAGTTTTTGAAGAAAGGCCTGCTAGGGAAACTGTAGCTTGATTGAACAAGACAGACAAAGCCTGACTCCATTCTCATTCTGCCAGTGTGCATTTCCAGCAGGCATGAACGGCAGCTAGCCATTTTACCACACAGCTGTACGTGAAGTTTCATGAAATAATCCTTACTATTTGGCACACAATACTGATGACCAAGCAGCTTGTCTATGTTAGCTCAATATGTGGTCAAATAGTGCAATCCTTTCCCTTTGTTTTTTGAGTATTATTTCTTGAAGAAATCTATGGCACACTTTGGAACCAATTGGCTTGATTTACTTCCTTTAAAATTTAATCTTTCTTTCCCAAACATGGAGACAATAGTTAGTATAGATAGTCAAGCTCTTTTAATTAGCTATAGTGCATCCTGGGAGGCTCTAACTTGAGGTAGATCTACTTGATCAGCAAATGGATATGGCAGAATCCTTCTGGAATTGTATCACTTCAAGAGTGCACATGTGGGTTATTGTTTCAGCATCTCTTTCATTTGTTTTGCATGTAGAAATCTAGGGCCTCTTCCAATATACAGTACCAAAGCTGTTTTTGTTTCTTGCAGAATTTCTAACCTGCATCATACTAAATACTAAAAACTGCCCCCATCACCAAACAATAGTGGTTGGTAGTTTCCATGTCAGTAGGATGGTGAATTCATCGCAGCTTTCAACCCAATTATCGAAGATACAGAACCTTATCCATCAGGTAGATTCAACACCTTAGACAGCTCCTGTAATACTAAAACCTGGAGCAGATTTGCCACTCCACATCAGAACCACCAGCTGCCACTGGATATTTTGCCCCATTGAGTCTACAGGATAAGAATCTCGAACTTATACAAATGTATTTAAATAATATGGGAATCTTTAAAAATTAATTTCATGATGACCTTTTTATGTAGTGTGTGTTCAATGGTATTTATTTTTCATTGAAAGAGGAGATTTAAAAGTCAAGCAAAGAATTTGTAACAAAGGTGACTACTAGATGTACATTCTAGTGCCTTGTCTATAATACAATGTGTAATCAAAATGAAGGATTTCTGATAAAATTTATATAAAATTACTAGTAGAAAAATTGTATGTACCTATGGTGGTTCCCAATAAATTGTGAGTTATTAATAAAACTTGATTTTTTTCCCCAGTGAAAAGCTTATTTAGTTATTGCCATTTTTTAAAAGTAAGATTAAACGTACCAGGAGAGAAAGAGGTTCTAAACATGTCTTAAAATGTGATGTGTTGTATGGAGTGTCCTTATTACTTATTACTATGCATAATCAATAAAACTAGTAATTTGAAAAGTTTGAATTATATATAAAAACAGAGTTCAGAGAATATTCTGCAAGAGTAGTCACACTTACTCCTTATACCAACCTCATTTTCTATGAAATCATCATGGTACTGCCTATGAAGCCATTTTGGTATGGCAGCTGATTTGAAGACAATCGTTATTAACTGTCAGTTCAGTCCAGACAAGATGGTTCAGATAATTCATTCCATTCTATTGCCTTCCATAATAGTTGCATCTGCTGGTACTGCTTTGATTTTTTTCCAGTTCTTTCCTAGCACTCCAAAAAGTAACATTATTGTCACACCTCCCCATACATGTGAGTTTAGATCTTTGTTAAGAGCAGAAGAACAGATTTGGCAAGGATTTGGCAGCTCTTAAAGAGGAGACCTGAGAAGGACTGAGTCAAAATTGCATACGGTAAAATTGACTTTTCAGCAGGATCCTGTTCATCTTTGGATCAGTCATTCTAAGATGGTCTGACCTACCTCACAGGATTGTTGAGGAGACAGCATGGGAAGAAAGGGCATGTCTGGTGCCCTGGGCTCTATTAAGGGAAGGTTAAGGGGAAAAAATAGATAAATACCATAGCAGGGAAGGGCAGATTTTTTTAAAAAAAGATGAAGGACTGAAGTTTGTTTTGTTTTTGATTTTCATCTCTAGACCTGGAAGCTTTAGCTATGGTGTAAGAGAGAGCAAAGAAGCCAGCATGGTGTAGTGGTTTGAGCATCAGACTATGACTTTGGAGGCCATGGTTCAAATCCCCACTCTGCCATGGAAACCCACTGGGTGGACCTTGGGCAAGTCACACTCTCTCAGCCCAAGAGCCCAAGCAAGGACAAACCCCTCTGAACAAACTTTGCCAAGAAAACCCAGTGAAAAGGGTCACCATAAGTCATTCATTTTAGGGTCACCATAAGTCAGAAACAATTTGAAGGCATGCAACTATAAGAGAAAACAAAGGGCCAAAGCTTGTAAAAGTGGTGTGGAAGGGGTTTAAATCCCAGAATTCCCCATTAGCTATGCTGGCTGGGGGATGCTGGGTGTAGTAGTCCCCAAAATATTTTTTCAGAGCTTCAGATTAGAAACAGGGCAAGTTAGGGGACAGCAGCAAACTAGGGAACATGGTAGGACTTGAATGCGGGGGAATCTCCAAACTGGGGGATCTCAGTCAAAGGTCATTTCTGCAGTACATTGTTATAATGCTATTATTCCACGTTCAACATCCTATGGAATCCTGGGATTGCAGTTTAGAGAGGGCATTTAGAATTCTCAACCAGAGAATTCCACAGGATGTTGAAAGTGGAATCATAGCACTATAACAGTGTAGTGTGGAAATGGCCAAAGTGCAGAGTACTCAAAATGAACTGAATAATTTTAGCACAGAAGGCAGAAAACAAGCACCGCTCTCCATTCTCAGTAGTGAAAATACAGTACATGTAGTAACAGATCAAATCACTAACAATTTGTTGCCTTTCTATACAGCTTAGAACTTGTAGGATGGGGTGCTGCTTTCAACTCCACTTTATGTATCCAAATCTCTTGTCTCAGCCTGGATTGCCATATTGGTTTCAGTGAATCATGCCCTTCTCTTCACCTGTTTCTTTCCTTGCTCTACTCCCCCACCCCTCTCCTTTCTTTGCCTAGCAGAAAAAGTGTGCCAGTGCCTTGGGCATGCCACTCACTCGCAGCTCCAGAAAACTCCACAATAGGGTCATCTTAGAGTTCTCATAAATTGGAAATGACTTGAAGGCACACCACCATCACCGCTACCATTGAGGCAAACTTGTTCTACCTGATTTAGACAGTAGTGACTGCTCAAGTTTTCCCACCATGCAGGCATATACCATTAAAGCCTGTTGTTGTAGAAGTGAGGGTGATGAAAATGAATGCCACACCGAGTGTTTATGGTGTATAGAAGAAGGAACATATGGCACATGAAAACAAACTTTGAAGACATCATAGACAAGTTTGCAGCAATGAAGGCAAGGGGGAAAAAATAATAATATTGTAATTTGTTTGTACATAGAAAAAATAAAATATTTTGAATAATGAAGTTTTGTTTTTCTCCAGAGTCATAATTATGTTTAACAAAGACGTAGAAAAGAAAGGATGGAATTGGAATGATATGCATGTAGGGGTGGGGGGTGGGGGTAGGGCCAAGAAGGTAGGGGCACAACTTCCATGCTTGCCCTTGGCACTGTTTATGGTAGATATACCACTGCCTTGGCATACTTGCCCTGTGAAGTTATCAAACAGTGCAGTGAAGAAATTAGCTGGCATGAGAACAAATGCCCTTTTCAACTTCAAGGAGAGGAGTTTTTCTAAATTAAAATTGATTAAGAATTACCTAAGATGAGTACCTTGTGTTTAAGAAATCTTGCCATACTGTCTATAGAATAGCAACTGAGTGATGAAATAGACTTTGACAATGTCATTGACAATTTTGCTAACAGAAAAGCAAGAAAAATAACATAAAGTTTTACTTCAAAAATAAACATAGTGTTTTAATTTATTTCCCTATATGTCATTTTGACTTTTTGTAGCATTTTTGGTGTGTGTTGAGAGGGGCAGTAAATTCAGACTGCCCCAGTGTGGCAAAAGCTTTAGCTACGCCACTGCTCCTCAAGCAGGAATATGCAACCAAAGCATCCCTGAGCAGCGGCCAAACAACCTCTGTTTAAAGAACTATGTGAGTCTATCACTCACATAGCTACTCTCTTCCAGTGTCAAACAAGTCTTACCTTCAGGAAGTTTTTCCTAATGTTCAGGTGGAATTTCTTTCCTTGTAATTTGAATCCATTGGTCCATGTGTAGTCACTGGAACGGTAGAAAACAAACCTGTTCCATCTTCTATAATATATCCCTTCAAATATTTTAAGATGGCTATCATATCACTTATCCACATTTTCTTCTCCAAGCAAAGCATACTGGGCTCCCTCAGCCAGGTATCTAGACTTTTTATGATCTTGGTTACTCTCTGAACATGTTCTAACTTGGCAATATGCTGCTTTACCTATTGTGCCCAGAACTCAGTGCAGTATTCCAAGCAAGGTCTCCCCTAAATAGAATTATTCTTGTTAACTGACATCAAGTTAACCTCGACTTATGGCAACCCTATGGATGAGAGACCTCCAAGTGATTCTGTCATCAACTGCCCTGCTCTGGTCTTGCAGATTCAGGGACATTTCTTCCTTGACTGAGTCTATGCATCTGTAATGCGGTTTTTCCACTGCCTTCTGTTTTATCAAGTATTATTAATTTTTCTAGGGAGTCATGTCTTCTCATGATATGGCCAAAGTACGACAGTTTCAGTTTAGTCATCTTGGCTTCTAGGGATAGTTCAGGCTTGATTTGCTCCAATATCCATTCATTTGTTTCTTTAGCAAACCAGTAATCTCTTCTCCAGCACCACATTTCAAATGATTTGATTTTCTTCCAATCTGCTTTCTTTACTGTTCTGCTTTCACAACCATATATAGAAAATGGAAATACAATGGTATGGACAATCCTAACTTTACCATGAAATGATATATCTTTACTCTTCATGATTTTGTCTAGATCCTTCACAGCTTCCCTTCCAAGCCCTAATCTTCTGATTTCTTGACTGCAGTTTCACCCATTTATTTAAGAGCAATCCATAATTTCTGATTATCTATACAATTAAAGGCTTTGCTATCATTTATGATGCACAGACTGATTTTCTTTTGAAATTCTTCAGTGCACTCCATTATCCAATGTATGTTTGCAATATGATCCCTAGTGCCTTTTCCTTTTCTGAACCAGCTTGGACATCTTGCATTTCTCCCTCCATATATGATAGAAGTCTTTGTTGTAGAATTTTGGGCATAACTTTCCTTGCATGAGAAATTAATGCAATTGTCCTGTGGTTACTGCAATCCCAGGTATTCTCTTTCTTGGGGAAAGGAATGTATTGTCAGGGGCCCAGGTGTGGCTGAGCCCACCGTCGTCCCCGAGGCCGCCGCGGAGGCTGCCGCCGATGCGGGGGAGGGCTCGGATGCCTTAGGGGCCACCGCCACCAAGGGGGAAGGCCCAAACAACGCGGAGGCCACCGCCACTGAAGGGGAAGGCCCGGACGCCGCGGAGGCCACCGGCGGGTGAGGCGGGTGAGGCGGGCGCGGCGGGCGCAGGCTCGCCAGGGGAGGTGGGTCCCGGTCTCGGCCACGGGGCTCCGCCCACCCGCAACTCCAACCCGGAGGAGTCTGCCGCCCCTCCCCCACGTTTCGGCAGCTGCGGCAAAGCAAGGAAGCAACCCGGCGGTCCCGGCGGTTGATGGAAAGGCAGCTGCGGGCTGAGAGCTTGCGCCGGATTGGTTGCCGCCGGCCCAGGGGTCTATTTAGGGCAGGCGCTGGGCGGGGAAAGGCATGGAGCAACAACCGTCGGCCTTCCGTGATCTCCCCCACCCGCGTCAGCCCTTCCCACCGGTGACTGTGTCTAACCTCCGTGCCAGCCAAGGACCCTGTCTGCGTTTTGGGTGATGTAACCCTCCTTTGCTTTCTATTGAAGCCCACTTGTTTATTAGGGCGGGTCTTGAGTCTGGGACAGTTTGCTTTAAGTTCAGACCCATCTGTGCGGGAGCTGTAACCCTTTGTTTGCTGGTTGTAAATAAACATGGTCACTTCCAGCCGCTCGTCCTGCATCTGCTTGACCCCTGCCCGCCGCTGTCATGTATATTGAGTCTTTCCAATCTGTGGGCTGTTATTCTATTTTCCATATTTGTTGACAAATTTGAGTTAGAAATAGAGTAGATTCTGTCTCTGTAGATGGAAGCAGTTGTATTGTTATGCCTTCTGTTGCTGGTGATATATTTCTTCCAAGTGCTCTGAGTGCAGCTTTCACTTCAATTTCTAAAATGGTTCATATGGTTCTTCCTTGAACTTCCATCTATTGTTTCCATCATCTTTTTATTTTTATTTGGTCATATAATGCATTTCCCTGCTGGTAGTAGAGCGTCCCCACTCCTGGTTTAAATTTCCCTTTGATTTCTCAGATCTTGTAGAAGAGTTCTCTGTTTGTTCTTTTTTTGTTGTCATCTTCTATTTCTCACCATTCATTATTATATTAGATCTCCTTGTCCATACACACAAGTCATTGAACAGTTACATTCAGGCTTCTGACTCTATTTCTGTCACCTTTTACTTTTGTTTCATGTCTGTCTTTAATTGCTTGAAGAGTTTCATCTGTCATCCATTGAGGCTCCTTTTTCTTTTTGGCTACAGAAAGTCTTTTTGCATTCCTCCCTGAAATTGTCCCTGGCTTCAGTCCAGAGATCTTCTGGCTCCTGGTCAATTAAACCTAATAGTGAAAAGGTATTTTTCACATTATCTTTAAATTCTATGGAGAGGTTCTTATAGGTTTTATTTCAGTATGAACATTCATCTTATTTAGATTTACTCTAACATTTGTTATTTGACATTCATGGTCTGTGCCACAATCTGCTCCTGATTTTGTGTTTGCAGAGAGAATCAAGTTTCTCCATCTTCTGCATCCAATTAGGTTTTCTATTTGATTTCCATATTGGCCATCAGGTGATGTCCATGTCCGCTGCTGCATTCTGGGTTGCTTGAAGCACATGTTTGCAATTAACAAATTGTAGGTCTTGTAATATTCAGTCCATTGGTCCCCTGTTTCATTTATTGATCCTATGCCAATTTTCGATTCCGATCTGTTTCCTACTTTTGCATTTCAAATGTCTATGAAATTCTATGAAGTACAAGAAGTCCTGTTTTGGTATGTGATCAATTTTCTTATGCACTCCTTCATAGAATGTTTCAATTTTAGTTTCTTCTTCTTCTGCATCTGTAGTTGCAACGTAAATTTGGATTATGGTTACATTGATGAGTTTTCCCTGAAGACTTATTGACATGATTCAGTCAGACTTTGCATTCTGTCCTTTGACTGTTTTTGCTATATTTTTCCTCAGTATAAATGCTGCCCTATTTCTTCTTAGATTTTATTTTCCTGAGTAGGCTGTATGACTAAATAACTGTCTAGTTATTTGACTCAAAATATCCCATTCCTCTCCACTTTAGCTTGCTCACCCCAAATATTGCAAAGTTTATATATTCCATTTCTTGTTTTACTACATCTGTCTTCCTCTGATTCATGCTTCTCACATTCCATGTACCTATAATATGTGTTATCGACCTTTGTACTTTCACATCTAAGCATGTGAACAGCTGAACATCTTTTCAGCTCCAGTCATCATTAGCCACAGTGCTACTTATTATTGTCTTCAGCTCTTCCCCAGTAGCTTGCTGAGGGCATCTGATCTGGAAGTCTCATCTTCTGGCACTATCTCTTGTTTCATTTTGGATTGTCTCATCATCAGGTTTTCCTGATCTGAGAATCTGGTTTCCTCTCCTCACACCTCTCTCCAGTTCTAGCAATAGTACCTCTCATTGCTTTTCCTGCACCGATTGGAAACTTCTCTCCCAGATTCTCAGACCAAGAAAACTCAACCAGGTTTTAATTTTCTCTCTCCCCCAACCCCTACAAGAGTTCTCTGCAGTCCCAGCAGTAGCAACCTCTCTCTGCTCTTCCTGCACACACTGGAAATTTCATCCCCTCCCAGACTCTCAGACCAGGAAAACTCCATGAAGCTTCAGACAGATTTTAAACCTGTTCACAGTGCTGCTGGAAGAACAGGAGATTGAGAAGAGGAGGAGGATTGGGAGGAAAAGGAGTGGGAAAAGGAGGTCAGTGGGCTGGGAAGGGGTTTAAAGTCTGGGTGAAGAATTGCTGAGGCAAGGTGGGAAAAAGAAAGATAGGATGGAGCTTTAGGCAGGCAGGAGAAGGTGAGGAGGAAGAGGTATTGAAGAGGACAAACCAGTAAAGCAGCAACTATAAACTCCCCAGGAAAGAGAAACCCAGGAATGTGGAGGGTGAACTGTACTGCTTGCTCTCAAGGAAGCCACTGGGATAGGTACCCTGACTCTGCCAGCCATGAGACAGTGGGCTGCAGCTTCCTCTCATAGCTAACCTTCCCCAACCTCTCCTCACCCCCCCCCCATGCCAAGAGCACTCCAGGCCCAAATTCACAAAAAAAAAAGCTGCAAAAAACCCTATTTTCCCCATTTTCAATCTTCCCACATGTTTGCTTTCCAAAAAAACAAAGGAGAGGCACAGAGACAGAGAAAAGGAGCATGTGCAGCTCTCATTGGCTCAACACAATGTTCCCTCACTGCTGATTGGGAAAAGGCTGGAGGGGGAGGTGGGACTGCCAAGGGCAGCAGGACAATCACTAAAAATAGACAAGTCACAAGTTGAATCAAGTCAGCCCATCATTTATTGCTGAGTCAAGTCTGAGTCAAATCCCTGAAGCAACTTGAGTCTGACTGGAGCCCAAGTCAATGGACTTGAATCTACATCACTGGAAAGTACTTCTTGAAAGACATTTTCTATTGTTGGTCCCGTTGGACTTGTGAGAAGCTAAGGTACCCCCCTGGCTGGAACAGTGCAAGGAAGGGAGAACAAGCTAACCATAGACTTCTATTCCAGAGCCAGAAGCTGGTGTCATGCTCTGCCTTGGAGACCCTGAGAATGAGAAGGAGGATTCTGAATCTGAGGCAGAAATTTCCCCAGAAGTTTGTGCAGTAGAAAATAACAACCAACAGCAGGGGCCTGAGCAGGGGGAACACAGGCAACACAGGCTGTGTTGGCAACACAGCCAACACAGCCAACACAGATACTCAACAACACTCACAGACAAGGCAACACAGACTCTTACCTTGTGGGGAGAGATGAGGCCAGAAAGAACTCTCAGCTGTTCAGCTCTTTCAAATAACAAATAGGCTTTAATGAGGGAACACCTGTGGCAACATCATTAGAGTATAATATATTGCAAGAGAGTATGAAGCTCTAGGGAAGACGCTAAAGGACCTTGGAACTCGGGTCATTATTTCATCACTCCTTCCTGTTTAAGGACATGGCCCAGAAAGTGAGAAGAACAACTGGCTCCACAAATGGTACCATCAAGAAAGATTTAGCTTCTTGGACCATGGTCTGAGCTTTCATAATGAAAGGACTTCTGGCAAGAGACAGATTACATCCATAATGTACACTTGATAGTTGTAAACAGACCTTATATTGAGTAATGAAGTAGAGAGTGTTATCTCATGGTGGAAAGAAAAATGCAAGCTGGAAAAAGGGTGCTTTTTCTTATTTAAACTGTTATATTTTTCTCATTCTTGTGGATATAATGAGCACTGGTCAAAGTTAGAGAGCCTGAAAGAAGAGGGTCAACAGAACTGCCAGCAAAATCAGTAGACACGATGCAGAAAGTTTGGAGGAGTTAAAATCTTTAAAACTTTAGATATCTCAAATGGAATCTGATATGAAAAGAGACCTGAAGACAGAATTTAAGAACAAATCTTGAAAACTAAATGAAAGAAGTGATGCAATCTCTAGCACAGATGACATTGGAATTGAAGCAGATGAAAGAAAGAAAAAGTGCAGAAATTGGAATTAAAGACTGAGAAACTGGAGAAAAAACACAGAAGTTGGATAGAGACCATGAGGAAGAACTAGATGTTTTTACTTTAATAGTGTTGTGAGAACACAGGATATCTCTACTCTTCAGATTGATTCCACAACAATAAAATGAAAATGTATGAGGAAGAATGAATGAAGATTTAGCAACCCTTCTGAAGAAAAGTGATGAGATGGCATAGGAGCTATTTGTTGAATTATGTCACAGGTTGAGAAGCATGATGGGACCTGTTGTTACTCCTGGCTTCATATTTTCCCACCACTAGAGGGTGAGAACGCAAAGCTGCTTGTAGTTGTTTAGTCTAGCTTTCTGTGAACGCTTCCCATGTGAAACCTAAACGTATTCAAGGTCTTCTGCTGCCTGCAGCTGCAACTTTGTTATGGTTAAGGAAACGCCTTGTTATTGAATATGTATACTTAAAAACACGGCTTTTGAACAGGCTGTGCCTTTTTCTTGTTTCCTTTCCTTTCTGCTCTGGACGAGGAGATGGCTTGCTGCGCTGTAACTTAATAGTCTGCTACTTGATCTATTGCCCGCAATAAAGACTGTTAGCCTGCTGCCTCGTGTTGGCTGTGATGTTTTTCCTATTGATGGCAAAAATGCCTCTGGTGGGTTTTTCAACAAATTAATTCTTGGGTCTCAAGTCAGAAAAATTTGTCGTGAGATGTGATTGTTCATTTTGTCATGAAACAGATCAGAGATAAAGTACTGCAATAACATTTTGAAAATAGAATGAAGATGGGAGACAAGAAGTGTTGTATTTAAGGAAATACTCACTAGAATTTTATGCAAGCAAAAATAATATGGTTTTGTGATTGACAAATAGGGAAGAAAAAGATTCCATTTAGATGGGAAAAACAGGAAGTTGTTACTTTTATATTCAAACAGCAAATATATAAAATGAATTTGATACATAGGGATAAAGAATTTCTGCAGAAATATAAAAAAGAGATGGAGGAACTGTAAGCTACCTTAGATCAAGAATCTGATAAGGACAGAAAGAAGAAAGGAGAGGAGGGAGGAGGAGGAGGAGGAGGAGGAAGAGAAGAGAAGAAAAGGAGGAGGAGGAGGAGCAGGAAGAAGAATCAGAATCAGAAGAAGAAGAAGAAATAGATCCGTCCGGTATGGACTTAGACAAACTTTTGGCTTCATAATGGCTTCATTTGGCTTCTTGGAAAAAGAAGACAATATTTCCTTATTTGAACAGATTCAGTCAAGAGTAATTTATCTACAAGAAAAATAGATCAGAAAAAAGGACATAAAGCTTTTGTGCTATCCTAAATTAGCTTGCTGCATCTGATAAGAAAAATGGAGCTGTTATCTATATTAAACTACTTGAATCCTGAAAAAATATTTGAATATGAAAGTGCTATGTATTTGGGAATCTTGACTGATACTCAAGAGACTAAACTACTTGTCCTAAGGGTGTATGGCCCTACAACAGAGGTTCTCAAACAGTGGGGTGAGATCCTAAGGAGGGCACAAGAAAAGTCAGCCTCCATGTACAGCAAATGTGAAAAAGAAAGGCAAGTCTCTGTATGTGCCCTGTTGAGGATTGACTGATCTCTGCAAAAGACCAATGCAAAGTGTCTTCCACTGTCATGTCTTCTTCCAACTCAGAGATAGCAAAAACCAGCTTCCCTTTTCAAAATGTTTTTCCTTCTGAGCTTCTCCAAACATTCTGTTGTTGGTGCAGTAGGTGCATGCCGCTTGGCAACTGTGAGGCAGTTCCTCTGGTGGGAGAAGGGAAGTGAAGAGAGGAGGTGGAGAACTTTAAGGATTAAGAGGGAGGATGGGTGTGGCATGAGGGACCTGAGAGAGGGAGAGGGAGAGACAGGAATAGGATAGGACATTGGAAGGGGTGTGACATGGAGCAGGGGGCAATGTCCTCATGTCAATGTAAAAGGGTTCATAGGGATAAAAAGTTTGAGAACCACTGCCCTATAGGGAATAAGGCTGTTTTTTATGATAAATTAATGGATAAATTAAGTTATTCTTCTAAAAATTAGCTGCTGTTAGGAGATTGGAACGGAATTGTCTCCACACAAATTTGTAAGTCCTCTGAGAAGAATATTAGGATGTCACAAGGAAAATTCTCAAAAGCCTTTTTTAAAAAAATTAATGGACAGTTTGGGGTTGATGGATGCATTGAAATTTAAATATAGAGACAATAAAGAAGGTCAGGACTTGACTAAGAGAAAGAGCTATAGATCTATTTCATTATTGAATAATGATTATAAGATCCTTACAACAATTCTGGCAGAGAAATTAGAGATAGTTCTACAGAATTTTATTCATAGAGATCAATGTGGGTTTTTACCAAAAAGATATTTATGTGATAATACCAGATATATTTTGGAATATTGGGGAAGTGTAATGAAAAACAGGTGGCACTTATACCTTTGGATGCTGAAAAAGCATTTGATCATTTGAACTGATTTTTCTTATTTGATATATTAGAAATGATGAATGTTCTTGATAATTTTATTATGTGAACAAAGATGATTTATAACTTATAGAATACAAAAATTTTGGTTAATGGTGAGTTAACAAAGCCATGTGAAATTCAAAAAGGTACAACACAACATAGCTCACTTTCTCCTCTTTTATTTTAGCTCTCTAGGTTTTGAACAAGAGAAAATGAGAGAATAAAAATGAATGTTTTCCCAAGAACATTATTTTTGTTTTAGATAATATTAATTTTGGCTAATGATATTTTATTTAAGCAATGGCAAAGAGATATCAAAATTTATATGGCAAAGCAAGAAACCAAGCCCTAAGTACAAAGTTTTACAAGATGTAAAACAAAGAGGGGGATTTGGATTACTGGATTTGGAACTGTACCTTTCCACATGCTGTCTGGTTGGGTTGAAAGATTAGACTGTTTTGACTTATCATAGATTGTTGAATTTGAAAGGGCATGACCTGAGGTTTGGATGGCATGGTCATTTATGTTATAATAAAATTGAAGTGGAATGTGGTTTTTAATAACCACATTTTGAGACATGCCTTAATAAGAATATGGAATAGATACAAACCAAGATTATGTCCTAAGATGCCACTATGGGTTTCAACACAAGAAGCATTTTATAGGAAAGAAGTAACAACAAAGGAAAAGTTGTTAAACTTCCAAGAGCTTTTAGAATTTGACCAAGGTCAATATTGAGTTAAGTCCAAAGAAGAATTATGGACAGAAAATTATAGCTTTCAGTGGCACTTTTACAGACAAGTATTTGAAAGATTTGAAGTAGACAAAAACTGTGTCCAGTTCTGGGCACCCCAATTCAAGAAGGACATGGTCAAGCTGGAGCAAGTCCAGAGGAGGGCAACCAAAATGGTGAGGGGCCTGGAAGCCATGCCCTATGAGGATAGACTTAGAGAGCTGGGTATGTTTAGTCTGCAGAAGAGAAGGTTAAGAGGGGACATGATAGCCATGTTTAAATATCTGGAGGGATGCCATGTAGGGGAGGGAGAGGGCTTGTTTTCTGCTCTTCCAGAGACCAGGACAAGGAGCAATGGATTCAAGCTGCAGGAAAGGAGATTCCACCTGAACCTCAGGAAGAACTTCAGGAAGAACTGACGGTCAGGGCTGCCTTGGAATGTAGTGGAGTCTCCTTCTTTGGAGGTTTTTAAGCAGAGGCTGGATGGCCATCTGTCAGGAGTGCTTTGAGGGTGTTCCTGCATGGCAGGGGGTTGGACTGGATGGCCCCTGTGGTCTCTTCCAACTCTACATTTCTATGATTCTATGCATGACTTTGCAATGAATAAATCTGAATTTGAGACACAATTATATATTGATGAGGAATATTTGATTGGTAAGATGCATAGATTTCTATTAAAAATTGAAATGGAAGAGGAACTGGTCAAAGATTGCATGACAAAGTGGTTCTGACTTCCAGTTGGGGTAATGGAGGACATGATCTGGTGAGCTTTTTGCTAGATCATGAACTTCAAAGCATTGTGCCTGATGGGGGGGCTCTCCCTCTCAAGCTGTGGACTCTTTGATACACAGAGGATCTGAAGATCTCTGGACCAGCTGATTTGAGACCTGAAAATCATCCGCTCAGGAATGGAGTGGCTGCAGTGGTTCCCAAGGTTGTAGAGACAATCATATTTTTCCTGTTTTTCTTTTGGATTTATGAAAGATAAAGTTAGTGTGTTGGTAATTGGTTTTTGGAAAGAAACCTCCTTCTTTTGAAGTTGTTATTTTATTGTACTTGTGGACTTAAAGAAATAGAATGTAATCCTTTTCTTCTTTGGAATGTTGGAATGAAGTAACCTTATTTATATGTAATTGCTCAAGTAATGCAAGCTGTTTGCAACAAGGGTGGGAACCAACCTTTTTAGTTATTAATAGTTTTGTTATATATTTTTATTCTTAGGCTTTTTTATATTGTTTGTAATGTTAGATTGTGTTTTCTTTGGTTACATTTGCCTATTTTCTTTTAAAAAAACATATACCAAAGAAATAAAAAAAAGGATTACATGATAAAATGGGTTCAGGATTTTTGAGGCAACATACAGAAGGAACAATGGGAGAAATGAGTGAAATTTACATTGAGTTACGATCTAAAGAGTTTTTATAAAATGATGTACCATTGATATTAAATGCCAGAAATATTGCCCAAAATACATAAAGTTGTTTCAGAATGAACTCAGGCTTGCCAGAGACATCAAAAACAATAAAAAGGGCTTTTTTAGATATGTCTGCAGCAAAAGGAAAAACAAGGAAATGTTAGGGTCACTGTGTGGAGAAGATGACCAATCAATAATGGGGGGAAGTGAGAAGGCGGAACTACCCAATACCTTCTTTGCCTCAGTTTTCTCCCAAAAGGATAGAAGTACCCAACCTGGGGCGTGGGGAGCAGGTGAGGAAGTGAGGGAAATACAGCACAGAATAAGTAAAGAAGTAGTACAGGAATATCTGGCTAAACTAGATGAATTCAGATCTGCAGGGCCAGATGAATTACATCCAAGGACATTAAAAGTGTTAGGTATTAGGCCTTCTGGTTCTCTGGCTAAAGGGTTAAAGCTTGAGTCTTGTTCCTCTGCAGCGCTCGTGGTCATGGTAACTTGCAGGTCAGCTTGACCCAGCCAGTGTGATAAGAGTTATCTGGCTTGCCTCTCAGTTCCTGTGGGAAACCTAGGGTTGTTTGGAAAAACATTCCTACCAGCCTATAACTACTGTGATAAATCTCTCACTGTTCCCTCTTTGGTCTCCCCCTTCGTCTGCCTGCTGTTTTTGCATTTTCACAGCTCTCTCTGTCATGCTGTAAGAGGAGAGAGAAGCGGGATGGATTTTACCTAGCTTTCTGATGTTTTTATGTTACGTACCTATGTTACTTAAATAAACTCTAATTTAGTTTAGCATCCATACTTTGGTGTCAGCTCTGGACTTTATTCGTTTTGCACCTATGCTGGTTTTCTGGCCATCTGCTTGTTTTGAAGCCCAGACGTTGTGTGGGCCATGCTGGTGTACAGCATGTCTCCTAGAATTCGCCAACAAAAAGAACTGGCAGAAGTCATTTCTGAACCACTTGCAATAATCTTTGAGAACTCTTGGAGAACAGGAGAAGTCCCAGCAGACTGGAGGAGAGCAAATGTCATCCTCAACTTCAAGAAGGGGAAAAAAGAGGAACCAAATAATTATTGCCCGGTCAGCCTGACATCAATAACAAGAAAGATCCTAGAGCAGATAATTAAACAGTCAGTTTGTAATTACTTAGAAAGCAATGCCATAATCACTAAAAGCCAGCATGGATTTCTCAAAAATAAGTCATGCTAGACTAATCTTATCTCTTTTTATGATAGGGTTTCAAGCTTGATAGATGAAGGGAATGCTGTAGACGTAGCATATCTTGACCTCAGTAAGGCCTTTGACAAAGTTCCCATGACATTCTTGCAAAGAAACTAGTAAAATGCAGGTGGACAGGGCTACTGTTATGGATTTGTAATTGGTTGACTGACCAAACCCAAAGGGTGATCACAAACGGCTGCTTTTCATCCTGGAGAGAAGTGAATAGTGGGGTGCCACAGGGTTCTGTCCTGGGCCCAGTGCTATTCAATATATTCATCAATGACTTGGATGAAGGAGCGGAAGGTACGCTGATCAAATCTGCAGATGATACCAAATTGGGAGGGGTTGCTAACACCCCAGAGGACAGGATCAAAATTCAAAATGACCTTGACAGATTGAAGAGCAGGGCCAAAGTTAACAAAATGAATTTCAACAGAGAGAAATGTAAGGTCCTGCACTTAGGCAGAAAAAATAGAATGCACAAATTTAGGATGGGGAAACGTATGGCTGGATAACAGTACATGTGAAAAGGACCTAGGAGTCTTGGTAGATCACAAGCTCAACATGAGTCAGCAGTGTGATGTGGCAGCCAAGAAAGCCAACATGATTCTTGGTTGCATCAATAGGAGTATGGTGTCTAGATCGAGGGAAGTAATATTACTACTCCATTCTGCATTGGTTAGGCCTCATTTGGAATACTGTGTCCAGTTCTGGGCACCTCAACTCAAGAAGGATATTGACAAGTTGGACCGTGTCCAGAGGAGGACAACAAAAATGGTGAAGGGTCTGGAAGCCATGTCCTAAGAGAAATGGCTTAGGGAGCTGGGTATGTTTAGTCTGCAGAAGAAAAGGTTAAGGGGGGATATGATAGCCATATTTAAATATTTGAAGGGATGTCATGTTGAGGAGGGAGCAAGCTTGTTCTCTGCCACTCCAGAGACTAGTACAAGGAACAAAAGATTCAAGCTGCAGGAAAGGAGATTCTAACTGAACTTCAGGAAGACCTTCCTGAAGGTCAGAGCTGTCCGGCAGTGGAATATGCTGCTTCGGAGTGTGGTAGAGACTCCTTTTTGAAGGTTTTTAAGCAGAGGCTGGATGGCCATTTGTTGGGAATGCTTTGATATGCATAGCAGGGGGTTAGACTCGATGGCCCCTGGGGTCTCTCCCAGTTCTATGATTCTATGATTATATGTATTTGAAACGTGAGCAACAGGTGGGAACTTTTTACCATATGTGGTGGACTTGTGGGAAGGCTAAGAAATATTGGGTTCAAATACATTGTTTGATGGACAAGATTTTGAAGACTAATGCTTAGTTGAAACTTGAGCTGTATTTATTGGGACTGATAGGTGACCAGATGGAGGAGAAATATGGAAGATTACTTCATTATATGACTGTGGCAGCAAAGTTATTGTGTGTATAGAAATGGAAAAATACTGAAATGCCAACAAATGACTTCTGGATATTGAAACTGACTGACCTTGCTAGAATGGATAAATGGACTACATTGATTAGAAAAAAATTACTGGAGACCTTTTTGAATGATTGGGAACCCTTAATTGGCTTTTTGTGGGAAAAAATGAGAATAAGATGTTAACTATAGGTTTTAATAATTTATAGGTCTGGTCAAGCAGAAGTGTAAGTGTAATATTTTAAAGGGAGAAGTTATTTTATATAGTAGAATGCATAACCATTTTTAAGTCAAAAGTCAAGATGAAGTTTGCTTTTTTGTTTTTCTATGTTCTTTTCTCTCTCTGCTGTTCTTGTTTTTCTTTTTTTAATTGGTATTTTTCCTCTTTTTTTAATGTGCGTACTCAAAAGTTTTCAATAAAAACAGGGTTTTTTAAAAAATCTTATCTCTTTTTTTTTGGTAAAGTTACAAGTTTGGTAGATCAGAGGAATCCTATGGGTGTAGTATATCTGATGAGACTCTTGACAAGGTTCGCCCTGATGCTTTGAAGTCTTGTGGGGTAGATAGTGTTTCAGTTAAGTGGATCTGTAATTGGTTGACAGACCAAAGGAAAGGAATATTCACGAATGAATATTCTTCATCCTGGAGAGAAGTGCTGATTGGAGTGCTTCTGGGTTCTGCACTGGACCCAGTGTTGTTTAACATCTTTATAAATGATTTAGATGGTGGGATAGAAGGGCATCCTTATCACATTTGCAGATGACAATAAATGAGGTAAGAGAAATACATGCCATAGAACACAGGAAGACAATTAAAAATGACCTTGACAGTTTGGAAAGCCAAACCAAAATTAACAAAACAAATTTCAACAGAGACAAATATAAAGTATTGCACTGAGGCAGAAAAAAAAATGTAATGTACAAATATAGGATGAGTGATACCTTGCTTGAAATCATTATATTTGAAAAGGATCTAGAAGTCTTAGTAGACCACTTGACAGAGGTGAAGAGGGTAAGACAGCAGCCAAAAAAAGCCAATGCAATTCTGGGTTGCATCAACAGGAGTAGCGTCCAGATCAAGAAAAGTAATAATACCAATCTATTCTATTTAGATCAGAACTCCGTTGGAATACTGTGTTGAATTCTGGACACAATAATTGAAGCAGGATATTGACAAACTTGATTGTGTTTAGAGGACAGCAATCAGGATGGAAAAAGGCCTGGAAACCAAGTCTTGTGAAGAACATCTTAAGGAGTTAAGTGTGTTATTTCAGAGAAGAGAAGGTTAAAAAATGAATAGGGTAATATAACGTCTGGTCTTATCCTAATTCAACAAGCAGTCTTCATGGATAGGTTCAGAAACCTTTATTAAAGGTTAGTTCAGCCCACAGACCGTGTTCTTGTCAGGACTGAAGATGAACAGTTTCACTTTCTTGAACATCTCTCACCCCTCCTAGCTTTTTATATTGTCATGTACTAGCCTGTACCAGTTTGTTAAGATGACCTTGGTTCCCGTGCTTGGGGCTGACTCCCCCCACTCTGCCATCATACAAACATTGAAGGTCTACAGTAGTCAAAGTCAAGCTTTATTTTACGGTCCATAGTCCTAGCATAACAAAACGATCCAATGGTACAGTATAGATAAAATACACCTACTAAAAATAGGATACAAATATATAAATAGGACAGACTATGGACTGGATATAAAAGCATAAAAACAGGACATAAATGCATAAAATAGTATAAAATAGCATAAAAAGTACATGAAGTAAATTAAATCATAGATAATATAGATTATTAGGTAAAATATAAATAGGCACTCATCAAGTCCCTCTCGTTAGTGCAATAGAATTGGGTTGATCTTAAAGTGCATTGCCAGTATCCTGGCATGTTTTTCATACTTCTCTCTCTCTGATCTTAATAGCTGATGACAGAAATTTAGCAACTGATATGGTTATGTTCGGACATATGTCCTCCAACAGGACTTTTACATAGAATTTTTCTGAATGGCCCATACAGCTCAATAAGGGAGTGATCAGATGATGGCGACTCTGACTATAGAATATGCAAGATAGCAAAATATGCAACATTGATGCAACATCTTGTGACCCCCAAGGACAAAGTCCTGAGGAAGTGGGCAACCCAGCAAATCTGCCAAAAAGTAATTTTGAGGGGAAAGCATTGAATCTGGCTATAGTGAATAATATGCGATAGTTTGGCAATGTCTACAGTATAGATAAGCTAGACATGGCAGAGATGGTGATGCCCTTTAATAGTCCTTCTCCCCAAGCCAAACCTACTTTCCAAACTACCAAGTACCTTGAAATATGTGACAACAATGACAATAATGGGTTCACAAGTAACATGCAATACAAGGCAAAACATCATGATACATAAGAAAGCAGAAAATAACCAAATTCATTCTACAACACTTGGCTTGCCCAGTGACTTCAAGGTTTGATTTGTCAAACCTTATTTTTATTTTTTTAATTTAAAATAATTTTTATTGCAAAATTATTGAAAAGAAGTTAAAAAAACATATAAAATAAAACAGAAAAATAAAAAATTAGACCCCCCCCCCCACAGAAACACAAACAGGCAACCAAAAAAACAGAAAAATTCCAATAACGGTGATAAGAGTCTCAAAAATCCAAAAAGAAAAAAAGAAAAGAAAAATTACATCTATATTGGCTAAAAATTATAAACTGTAAACTACAAATAACCACAGAAACAAGAGAGAGGGAAAAAAAGGGGAAAAAGAAAAAAATGTAAATATTAAAACATTACAAACAACATGACTTCCATAATCAAATCAAATCAATGTGGGGTGATAGCTTTACATTTATTAATCCTGACATAAATGTAGCTTTAAACTGTTCTTTACCATGAGAAGCCAAACTTTAGTCAATAATAACTTAGTACAAAAAGAAAAATAGAAAAAGAACAAAACAAAACAAAAATGCTATAAGCCTTAAACATCAAAGCCAGCTACTGATAACTTCCTGCATCTATTTTCCCAAAGACAGATAGGATTTTCCACTTTTTTAAAGGGTCAATCAGATTTATTAGACAACAGTAGTGTCAACTTATCCATCTCTGCTAAGTCATATAATTTAAATATCCAGTCCTCAACTGTCAGGATTTGAGGATCTTTCCATTTTTGTGGAAAAGTTACCCTGGCAGCATAGATCATATATAATAAAATTCTGGAGTGTTTGTTCTTTAATTAAGGATCTAAAGTATCCAGAATATTCAGTAAATAAATCTCTGGTAATAGAGGAAAGTTAGCTTTTAATATCTTTGTAATCTGTTCATGAATATGTCCCCAGAATTCTTTAGCTTTCTTACAATGCCACCAAATAAGATAAATCCTCTCTCATGACATTTCCAACATTTCATGGTATTGCTATTACTACCCATTTCTGCCAGTTGGACTGGGGTTAAGTACCATCTATTAAAAAATTTAAAGTAATGTTCCTTTAAATTGGAGCTCCTTGTAAATTTTTGATTCAAGATCCATGATTTCTCCCATTGGCCCAAATTTACTGTGTGCCTAATATCTTGGGCCCATTTAATAATATTGTACTTCACCACATCTTGTTCCCTTTCTAAATTTGCTATCATTTTGTAGATCTTACTTAATGGGTGGGTTACTTCAGGTTTCAATAATTTATCAAATTCTGTCCACATTATCCTCTTATCCATATTTAATTTCTCTGCTAGTTGTCTATACAGCAACCAATGTGATGTATAACCTTGTAAAATTAATTCTTCTTTAGATTTTAACTGTACCTTATACCCTTCTAATTTAAGTATATCTTTGTAAGTGATCCATTTATTTACTTGTGGCTTTTCTAATCTATAAAAAACTTCATGGAGTGAAACCCAGGAGAGAAGAAAATGATAAAATTTGCTCGTAAATGTCAACCAGACTCTAAGCACAGCTTTCCTGATAAAATGGTCATAAAATTCTTTATTTACATTATGCTTTTCATACCAAAGATAGGCATCCTATCAATAATATTTGAGATTAAATATCTCAAAATTCAGTAATCTTGACTTCTCCAGTGTCACCCAATCTGTTAGCCATAGTAAACAGGAAGCTTCATAACAAAACTTTAAGCCAGGCAAGCTGATCCCTTCTCTTTCTTTAAAGTCTTTTAAATACTGTATTTTTAATGGAAGTCCTAGATCAGCTTTGGGGCCCTAACATGATGGTAATCAACCCACTCAGACTCTCCCACAGAAAAGTCCTTCCACTGAACAAAATATTGAAGGAAACACTTGTGCTGTGTAGAGTCCAGGATTTCCTTAACTATGAAATGTTGCTGGTCATCATCCATCACAGGGAGAGGCACAGGCTTCCTAAGGGCCCAAGCATCTGGCTTTGCTGCAGGCTTTAGCAAGCTAGAATGAAAAACAGGGTTTAAGGGTTGATAGGTCTCAGGCAACACCAGTTCAACAGAATTTATTATATTATTTTTTGATGGGGAAAGAGCCCACAAATTGCTCCCAGATTTTTTTGACAGCTGTTGGCACTGCAAGAATTTGGTAGACAGATACACTAACAGTAAAGTTCCATTCCAGAGCCTTGTTTTATCAGCCTTCTTTTAATATAAGTCATTAGCATGTTTTAAGACATTTACAATTCCCAGCCTCGCAGCATTAACCCTCTCAGCTCACTCGGCCAAAGGGTCTTCTTCCTTTACTGATGGGGTTGCCAAAGTTTTGTGATCCTGTGCATAAACCACCTGAAATGGGGAGTGGCTGAATTCACATGGATTGAATTCTTATAAGCTACCACAGCAAAAGGTAAAGGTTGACCAAATCATCTTGCTGAAAATTGATGTAGCACTGTAGGTAGAAAAATTCTTCTAAATTTTGTATAAGATATTTTGGAATGACATGGATTATATGGCTGTTTAGTATGTAAAATCATGTTTGTTATCTTGCTCAAATCTTATTTCATATGGAAAATCTTAATAAAAATTAAAAAAATAAAGTTGTGTGTATGTGGTGAATTGTTAAGTGTGCCTTGTTAAGCCTCTCCCATCTTTTGTAAAATACACATGCTGTGTATAAATTAAGTAAATAAAATAATAAAATGTAAAGTAGCAAAAATTACAAATAGTTTACTTGTTTGGAAGAAGGGGATGGAGAAGCTTCAATCTCAAAGCAAAGTGTGGCAAATTGTGGCAGATTGTGATCTGTTAATATCAAAAATTAAAGGAAACTAGAACACCAAATCAGTCACTGTGCCAAAATGCAACTTGAAGAACGTCAGTGTAAATTTTAAAGACCATGTGCAAACAGTTAAAGACAGACAAGACACAAAATAACAAGGTGACAGAAATAAGGTTAGAGTCCTGAACGAACTGTTCAGCAATTTGTATACAAGATAGAAGAGAATTACTATAATAATCAATACAACAAAAGAAAATACAACAACATAAAGCTAAAACAAGAGACCTGCTCTGCAAGATCTGGGAAATCAAAAGGAAATTTAAATCAAGAGTGGAAATGCTACATGACTATCAGGAAAACACTACATCAGAGCTTTGCAAACTTTTCATGTCGGTGACACGCTTTTTAGACATGCATCATTTCGTGACACAGTAATTCACTAAGTGGAGGCAGCCCCTCCACTCAGACCTGATCTGCCACCACTGACCTTACCAGGGTCTTCCTCGGTCAGGGACAGCAGTGGTGGTGGGAGAGGCAGCCCCTCCATCTGTTACATTTGTGCGACACACCTACACACTGTAGCCGACACACTAATGTGTCACGACACACAGTTTGGAAAGCTCTGCACTACATGATCAAGAAGTTAAAAAAAAGATGAGGGAAACAATAAACTGAAAGTCTATGAGAGATGAAAGGATGACATATTCATTAAAAGAAGAACAATTTGAAGATGAACTCACAATTTTAGAAAATGAAGTGGAAGCTGCACTCAAAGCACTTGGGAAAAAGGAATAATCAGGAACAGATGTCATAGCAACAGAGCTGTTTCAAGCTACAGAAACAGAATTCACTCAGATTCTAATGAAATCTGCCAACAAATGTGGAAAACAAAACAGTGGCCTACAGATTGAAAACCTTCAATACACATTCCAGTTCTGAGGAAACAGATCACCAGGGACTGCAATCAAAGTTGGACTGGTCAAAAGCAAAGTGATGCTTAGCATTTTGCAACAAAGGCTTTCACCATATCTGGGTTGAGAAATGCTAGATATTCACACTGGGTTCAGAAAAGGAAAGGGCACTAGGGATTATATTGCAAACATAAGGTTAGATAGGTTTTTCTTCATTTTTCAAAAACACATTAACATAATTTAAATATATTAATGTAATTTAAATGAATTAAAGAGATTTCAATAGAACCTACTTCTGAGTTCATGGAAGACTGCACCATAGGCAAACCAGTTTTGAGAGAAGATGACAGTTTCCAAGAAGCGCTCCCTTTAGAATCTACTTTCCCCAGCTTTCACTTTTCCTTTCAAAACCCGTTTTTGAGGCAAGCGGATAATAAGACAAAATAAGTCTGTCCTTCAAAACACCGAAAGGCGTGAGGATGCCTTTCCCGAGTCATTTTCAAATATTTAAAATTACGTAATTTCTTCCGGGGTCCGTCAGCCCGGGCAAACAAGTAGCAGCGGACTGTGGCTCTTGCGCGCCCTCTGGGTACCCTGTGCGTCATGACAGGCGGAGAGGATCGCGTGCGAACGAGCGAGTTGATCGCAGGGAGGCTCCGCTTGTCGCTCACGCTCCTGCCAGCCGCCCTCCAGTAGCTGGGGGAGAAGTGGCGGCAGCACCAGCTTCGGTCGTCTCCCGCGGCAAAGGGAGCCGTCGTTCCCGTGTTTGGTTCCTAACTCAGGTGAGTCTCGAAGATCCCAGAAAGGTTTGTTCCTACGGGAGCTTGGAAGAAAGGCTCCCTGGCATTCGGGTTGGTGGAAGAACTACTCGAACAATTTCCCCCGGGACTGAGAACTCAAACGGGCGCGCGCTTCACCCCCCTCCTCCCGCGGCGGTCTTCCTTTGGGAGGACGTTGCAAAGAATTTCCCTGGGCTACAAATAAGGACGTTAAGTTAAGCCCTCTCTCCAAGCAGTTTGCTTTGGATTTTGCCGACCACCTTTTTGGACATGTGTCTCCAGAATGAAATTAAACAAATGGTGACTGCTGTAATTCAGGAGACAAAGATGGGGGGGCGGTCAATGGTGAATTTTCTTTTCCTCTTCCCCTCGCTCTTAACGATCTACGTTGCTAAAAGCTCTTGTGCTCCTCAAGACTTGGTGGAGTGGAAAATCTTGTCAAGATTTTGTGCCCGCTACTTGGGAGTAAGTTCCATTTAACTCATTAAAATTGATCAGGTGGCACAGGGGTTGGGGGAATTGTGGCTTTTCGGTAGAGGGTGCAAGAGGTGGTTGAGAATTCATTTAATTTGTCTTAGAAGATACATCTCATTGGATTTCTCACCTGCAATCTCTGTCTCTAGGGTTGGGGTGGATGAGCAACTATTCAATACTAGGGACCCACATTAGCCTTCCAGGAGACCATGGAGGTCCACCCCCTGCTCTTGATAAACGACGACGACGATGATGATGATGTTCCCAAATGCCTCCAGTCCCTTTCTATGGAGACTTTCTTCTTCTTCCTCTTCCTCCTCTTCTTCTTCCTGGGACCCTAGTGAGCCTTTATGGGATTTTTGAGGCAAAAACATTTTTTGGGAAAAGTTTGGTAAATTTCACTTTGACTGCTACTAGGTCCTTGGGGAGGGGCTTTAAACATGGTGGAAATATTCTCCACACCTCTAGAGATCACTTTTGTACATTTAGAAGGAAAGTACTTGTTTGGGGTTTTTTTGTTTTGCTTTTTTAGAAAATAGAAGCCCATGGAAGCCACAAAAATAGCCCTGAGGGAATGCCCTTTTTCCTACCCCTGTAGTAGAGGGCTTCCTCCTCCTTACTTGCAAGTCCTGTTTTTAAATCAAAGTGTCTTGCTTGTGAATAAGCATTGCTAGGATCAGGCTGTAATAATATTTATTTTAGTGGACTTTCCAGTACATAACATTGATTTATCAATAGCTCCATGACCTCTCATAATAAAAAGGTTTACATTTGGTAGAGTTGTTTAACATACCTGGAAACATGCAGAGTAAAAGAGCCTCTATGTATATATTTTTAAGAAGTCTTCCTGTCCCTATTGCATAACTGCTGTTGGCCCCTCAACAACTGCGCACAGGAGCAGGATTTATGCTACAGTCTTTCATTTTTAAAACAAATAGTTGGCTATTTCAATGGTTTTTGTGTGTTTGTGCATGTGTATGTATTCACACACACACACACAGACACTTTACATTGTCTTTTTTTTTAAGCAACAAAGAAGAAAACATTTTACTTTCTTTATTACACACTCTCTCTTCTTCTTTGTATGTAACAGCCTTGTCTATTCTCACACGGGTTCAATGTCCTAAGCAGATGGAAGATAAAATGTCTCTGTATTATGCTAAATATTTATAAAAAGGTATAATAACACTGCACGTTTATTTTAAGAGAAAACAAATTGGTAAAATGCTGGTAGTTGCATCCTGCTGCTAAGTTGCAAGTAAGTCAAAACAACTTACATGCAAGTGGTACTGAGATGAAATGTATTCATGTATAAAAGCCAGTGTGGTGTAGTGGTTTGAATGTTGGACTACAACCTTGGTGACCATGATTTGATTCCCCACTTGGCCATGAAAACCCACTGGGTGACCTTGGATGTGTCACACACAGTCAGCCCAGAAAACCCTGTGATAGGTTGACTTTAGGTTTTCGTAAGTCAGAAGAACTTGAAGGCAAACAACAAGGGCAAATTCATGTATATATTGTAGCTTTAGAAGCTTAAGAGACCAGTTACATCTATAGCATTCAGTTGAACTGAACCATAAATAGGAGCTACAGTAACTTTTTTGACTGCTCTGGGACTGATACAGTATTTTGCTAAGAAATTGATATTCCATTGTGTTGAACTTCTGCGAGTCCTTTGATTTGCAGATGTACAAGAAAACACGGAAGACTTGCATAATGCCCTTCCATTGGCAGTGTAGGAAGCTATCTGTCTGGAAGCATCCAGAAATAAATTTAATGGAAGTACTCCCACTGTAGTAGTGGGTCTGGCTTTTAGTTGAGTGATCTACTTTTTAATTGTTAGCTATGAAATGACAAGTACAAGTAGATTCTGAAGTTATGTTGTACAACATCTCTTCAGTGAATGTTATAGATTAATTGTTTGTCATTTGGAAAACTGCTTTAAAAGATGCATTGCTCGTTCATGGGACAGAGTAGTTCCTGGTTCAGAACAATTCCAACTGAAATGTCATTAAAATGAATTTATTTGTACATTTCACCAGTTAACATAGTTCTTTGTCTATTGCTATGGTTTTCAAACTTGTTGTTTCAGAGAATTCTAACTATATTGATTTGGCAGTAGAAAACCTCTGTGAGAGACTGGTGTGTACAATGTAAAGGATATTGAGAACTGAGAAGAAAATTTTCCCAACAATATACAATATCCTGTTGCAGTAGAAAATATTTTGGAGTTTTTTTTCCCTTGAATAGTCAATTACATTTCGTTAGGTTTACAGATATTCCTCCTGCTGGATATGAAAACTGCTAAAACTGGTTTGTTTACAGCTAGGTTAATGTGTTCCTTCAAGATGCCAGGAAAAGAATCTCTTGAGTGGTTGTACGTAGTTTGGTGACATGCGTCTCCTTTTCTCCTTCCTTGTGTAATCTGAGGTCTCTCCAGTTAAAGTTCAACACGCTACCCACTTTGCTACCCTCTGCCAGCTCTATTCTATTCTATTCTATTCTATTCCTGTCAGCTTATCTGAATGAATTAGATATTGTACTATGTATTGCTGCACGGGTTGGGGGGATGGATCAATGTAGCCATGCCAGTATTTTTGGACTCTCAGGGGAAGGGGCTGGCTGTGGAAATTGTTAGAATCCCTCCACTTCATACTTTACTACTACACCTGTGCATAGCATGCCCTGTATTCATTGGGCTGTGCATTGTAGAGACAGCTTCCCAATAACAAAAACTGCCTTTTGAGAAAGTTACTGATCTGGCAGAAAAAAGGAGATGCAGGAAACTATACAAGTTCTGGTCCAGATTATTAAGGTTCAACAGTAGCTAGTCTGTTGGACAAATTCTTTAACCCAAATTCTTTAATGTAAATGGTCTTTGTGAAACAACATTTAAACATGCATAGGAGTCATTATAAAGGAAAGTGATATTTTTCTCTCATATTATGTTGCTAAGAAGGAAACTTTTTGATTTTTCAGTCCATTGTTTCCTAGAAATGATACATATGTGTGTGTCTATGCGTATGTGTATATATGGAGTGTGTTTATCAGGGAATTTTTAAATACCACCCCGAGCATTAATATTGCATATCTCTTCCAAATGAAAGAGGAAATATTTTGTTTATATTTGTTTTCCACTTAAAAATATGAATAAGTGATGTTACAGATTTCTGTTCCATATTTTGTGTGGGTATCTTTTTAAACTCCCAAACCCTACTTCCTGATGTGTGTTTCTAAGCACAAAACAAATCAGCAGTATGTGTGTATGTATGTATATGCATGTATACATATGTATGTATACACACACACACACATGCACACATACATATATGTGTGTATGTATATATGTGTGTGTGTGTGTATACAGCTGTCAAAATATATATGTACTCATATATAAGTCTCAAATACTATAGGAGCTGGTTTTGTATTCTGTGCCTGAGTAACCCTGCGATATCTTAAGTGATAAAAATAATAACATTTTCAATTGAGAATTTAAGAATAGTGCCACCCATTCCATCTGCACTTTCTGAACTTATTTGAATTCCTCAAAATTGTTGTGCTTAAATAAGTTTTCACATTTCCTGCCTCCCTAATTTGTGTGTAAAACCACCAGTTGGTTAGAATATTGTTGTTGTTGTTAACTGCTGGTCTCAACTTTGACTTATGGTGACCCTATGGATGAGAGACTTCCAAGTCACCCTGTCCTCAGCTGCCCTGCCCAGGTCTTGCAGGCTCAGGGCCATGGCTTCCTTGATTGAGCCTATCCATCTGTAATGCAGTGTTCCTCTTTTCCTACTGCCTTTTAGCTTACCGAGCATTATTGTCTTTTTTAGGAAGTCATGTCTTCCCATGATATGGCCAAAGTATGACAGCCTCAGTTAAGTCATCTTGGATTCTAGGGAGAGTTCAGGCTTGATTTGCTCCAGTACCCATTCATTTATCTTGTTAGCAGTCCACAGTATCCATAGAATTCTTCTTTATCACCACATTTCAAATGAGTTGATTTCATTCTTCACTTTCCTTTCTTCACTGCCCAGATTTCACAGGCATACATAGAAATTAGAAATAGGATGGCATGGACAATCCTAACTTTACTGTTGAATGATTTATCTTGACACTTGTCTAGATCCTTCACAGCTTCCCTTCCTAGTCCCAGCCGTCTTCTGATTTTTTTAACTGCAACCTCCATTCTGATTAATGACTGAACCAAGATATGGAAAATCCTCAATTATTTCAGTATCTTCATTGTTGACTTCACGATTATGTTTTCTTAATGTTTAACTGTCAATCTGCCTTTGCGCTTTGACTTTTTTCTGTAATTCTTCCAATTCTTTGTTATTTTCTGCTAGTAGTATGGTGTCATCTGCATACTGTAAACTGTTGACCTTCTTTCCTCCAATTTTCATGCTTCTTTCCTCTCAGTCTAATCCTATTTTACACAATATGTTAAACATACAAGTTAACCAGATAGGGTGGTAAATGCAGTCTTGTCTGACCCCCTTGCCAATTGGAAACCATTCTATTTCTCTATAGCCTGTCCTGATAGTCTCTGCTTGTCCTGAGAATAGGCCATGCATCTGGACAATCAAGTGCTATAGTATACCCATTTCATTAAGCGTGATCCATAGTGTTTATGATCTATGCAATCACATGTCATAGCTTTTCCTGTGCCCTTTGGCTAAGAAGAAAAGGCTAGCCACCAGGAGCTCCATGCTCCTATCCATGTACTGCCCCCCAGTGCCTTCTTCTCCACCTTTCCCAGTGGAAGTCAGAGATATGAGTACTCCAAAGTAAAACCACTTTTCCCTCCCCTCCCCCTAGAGAAGAAAGGAACATGTGTGTGTGCCAAGTAACCAAAAGCAGTCTGAGGGTTAAAATAGAGTTTATGTAAATTTTATTCTAAGTAAGAAGGGCTATATCAGGTTTCTGAGTACCATATCTTGGAAGCATCCTTCTCTAAGAAAGCATCAAAGTCACAGAAACAGAAAACATTCCAAAGACATCTTGAAACCAACAACCAGCTGGGGAAACAATAAAAATCACTGACACCCCCTAATTAAAAATGGTTCTTTACTACTTACAGAGAAATAGACTTTCTGTTCTCAGGTTTTCCAATGGCTAAGGAAAGGGGAGTCTGGCCCTTTGGATATCAGCTTCAAGCAGTCTTCCTCATGCTGATGGTGAGCATTCCAAGGAGAACTTGAAATAACAGACCAGTGCTCTGTTTATTAGATTACAGATTTGCTATAATGATTTTCTTCTGAAATTCTGTGGTGTGCTCCATTATCCAACATATGTTTGCAATATGATTTCTAGTACCTCTTCTTTTCCTAAATCCAGTTTGAACATCTGGCATTTCTTACTCCTTATATAGGCATTCCCCACTTACTCGACAGGTTAGGGAGCACAGCACTGTCAAAAAGCGAAAATCATCAAAATGTGGAATTTATAGTGCTCTGGTCCCTAACCTGTCAAATAAACAGGAGGTGCCTTACTGGGAAGAAAGGATTGATTTGGGGGAGTGAGTACCCCCTTTTAGCAACTCTATATTCACAAATTTTGCTATCTGTAAACAGCACCTTCCTGTCATCCCTCCCATCTGTGCCACCCTTCCATGATTCACATTTCTGGAGTTTCTCTTTCCCTTGACAGATATGCATACAACCCATTGTCTCTGCACCTTCCTTTTGTACCAAGTTCATCTCAATCCCCCGCCCACCTCCCAGAGCCACGGGGAACAAAAGGTGTTCACATACAGTGCCTACTCCACACCTCACTTTCCCAATCAGCCCCACTTTTTTCCCCTTCCACAAGCTCATGAGCAGAGGAAGCCAGGATGCTCTGCTTGCTCCGTTAAAGTTGATTCCATACTTTCTCGAGCACTTCCAGGTGTGGCTGAATACCCACTCCCAACTGTCCTCCCTGACATTGGAAGAGAAGGAACAGAACAAGGAGATGGCAGCAAAGTTCATTGTACTGTACAGTACACAGACTGAACAAAAGATGGTGCTGAGTTAAGAAAAAAAGCAGCACGTGGGCACAAAAGCATCATGCAAAGTACTATCTCTTCATTCACTATGAGTACAGTAATAGTTGTAGCCACCAAACCACTTTTCAATCCTTTTAAATTATACACAACCAGAACCTATTAATTTGATGTGCAGTCAAAAGAGTGGACCATGCATCAAATATACAGTACTGGGTAGTAATTTAGAATGGTTGAAAGAGAAGGTCATTAAAAAAAAAAAGGTGAGGCCTTGGAAGGCAGGGGACAACTGTATGCTAAAAGTCTTTGTTGTAGAATTTTGAGCATCCTTTGCTTTCATGGGAGAATAAGTCAGTGATCCCTGTGGTTACTGCAATCTTTGGTGTACTATTTCTTGGAGATTGGAATGTATATTGAGTGCTACCAATCTATTGGCCATTCTTTTATATTCCATATTTGTTGACAGATTTTAGTTAGAACTAGAGTAGATTTTGTCTCTGTAGATGGAAACAGCTGTATTGGTATGCCATCTATTCTTGGTGATTTATTTCTCTCAGGTGCTCTGTGTGCAGCTTTGACTTCACTTTTCTAAAACAGGGAGTTCATCTTCATATGGTTCTTCCTTGCATGAATCTGTCAACCTTTTATCTCTTTTATGTGGTTCTTCTATGTATTGCCTCCATCATCTTTTTATTTCTACTTGGCCATGTAATGTGTTCACCTACTATTCACAGAGGATCCCCACTCTTGGTTAAATTTCCCTCTGATTTCTTGGCTCTTGTAGAAGAAGTCACTTGTTCTTTCTTTTTTGATTTCATCTTCTATTTCTCTGTACTGATTATTATAGAAGTTCTTGTCCCTGTGTACAACTTGCTGAACAGTTGCATTCAGGGTTCTGACTTTATTTTTCCTCCTTATTTTTGATTCTCATCTGTCCTTAACTGCTTGAAGAGTTAAATCTGTCATCCATTGAGGCTTCTCATTCTTTTTGGCTGCAGCTAGGATCTTTTTGCATTTCTCCCTGATGATGTCTCTGGATTCAGTCCAGAGTTCTTCTGGCTCTCTGTCAGTTAGGCTTAATCCTGCAGAATTGTTTATTACATTTTGAGGATGTTCTGCAGGTTGTACTTTGGCATTAGAATGGTTTAGTGTTCTTCTTTAGCTTTACTTCATTTTTGATATCAGTAGTTCATAGTCTGTGCCACAATCTGCTCCTGGTCTTGTTTTTGCAGAGAAAATGGAGCTTCTCCATCTTCTGCTTCCAGTTATATTGTCTATTTGATTCCTATATTGGCCATCAGGTGATGTCTATGTCTGCTGTTGCATCTTGGGTTACTTGAAGAATGTGTTTGCAATAAACAAACTGTTGGCCTCGCAAAACTCAAAACAGTCATTCTCCTGCTTGTTTAGAATACACTTTTAATTTTTCAATGACTCTTTTTTTCCTTTCTGTTTTACATTAGTGATAGTCGTAAATGATATATTCCTTAAGTGTCTGCAAGATCATTTTCCTTTAAAGCCATACCTCAGTGCCCCCTCCTAAAAGTGAGGTAGGTGTTAATTTGTGACAAGAACTTTTCTGTTCAGGGGCCCCAGCTCTGGAACAGTCCCCTCAAGGTGGCTTATTTCATGCTGAAGCATAGGGGTTTGATTCTGCCATATTTAGATTAGATCTTTGAAATCTTTTGGGTATAAATTTGGCATGCCATTCCAAATGTAACTAGATCTACAGCTAACAACTGGTTTTTTTTAACTCCTCACAAAGATGACTGTATTCACCCAGACTATATATCTTTTGGGTTGTTTGGTGATTCTTCATGAGGCTTCTATTGTGTCCTCGTCCTGTTCCATTCCCTTATTCCAAGATGGAGCAGTTCTACAAATAAGTGAGTTGTCGACATAGTTCTATATCACTTTAGTGGGTTCTGGATATGGTTCTGTATTACTCAGTATTGTCTATTAAAATTATCCGTTGCCATTTCAGATGAATGTAGTACTGAATGGCTAAAACAGCTGCAAGATCAAGCAAAAGCTACAGTGAAATAATGGTAGCAGCAGTTGTATCAGCTAAATAAGTTAGCAGAAATTAGCAATAGGTTGTCTACCTTTTGCATGAACCCAATTTACTTTACCTGCTTTTTAAAACAAAATCTACCTTTGAAAAGAAATTCATAAATATTTTTGTCCCACAAAAACATTTTTCCACCCCACATATCCATATTATGCTAAAGAACAATTATTTTCCAGAATTTCCAGGAGTCAGTTTTTCACTGCAAAAGGCAGATAGGCTAGTGAGTATTTTATGGGTTTGAATGAAAATGTACAAATAATTGCAGATATGCAACAGATGTAGAGGAATCTTGATCAAAATATAGCACTGGAGATACCTTTCTTATAGTTGTTCTACTATATCTACTATATAAAAGTCAAAGTTTGTGAGTTTATCTGTGTCAGGAGAAGACCTGATCTCATATGATTGGCTGCCCCAGGCAAAGACCTCATATGATTGGCTGCCTAAGAAGATGGAATCCTGGGATTTGCAGTTTAGGTAGGGGCCTTTAGAATTCTCAGTCAGAGAGCTCTTGGGCCTGGCTGGTTGCTATGGAAATGAGGCCTAGCAGCAAGGAGGAGGGCAGTATATCCCCTCAGGAATCCAACCTCTGTATGTTAATAACTCTGAATACAGATTGGATTGGGGAATATGGGGAAAAGCTACAGGTTCTGGACAGAACAGTTTGGGGAATTAGAGACACAGGATCTCAAATCCTTCTAACAGGTATTACCTATGAGAAAATAAAATCCTGGACAACACCAGGTATAAACGCTAGTTCTTTATACATAAAAGGTGAACAACTTGTTGCCTTCCATATATTGTTTAGCTGTAACAGTAACTGATTTAACAATGTGAATGGACTTGTTAGATAGTGGTGAATTTGGAATGAATTTATTCTGCCTCAGCAGATACAGGAAGCTTATTCAAAGTTGATTCCTCACATTATTATTCTTTCTTCATCAAAACTCAGATGATACCAGAAGTAATGCTAGAAGCAAAGTGAGCCAGTCACCTTAGTTGGCAGGTTTTGGAGGAGAGAGAAGGAAGATTTGGATTTTCTGCATCATGGGCTACTAACTAATTGCTTCCTTGAGCTAAGGTATTGAAGACTTCCAAAATACACTTTAGAACAGCATTAAAGAGCACATTTTCAAACTTGTTGTATCAGAAGCAAATGAAATGAAAATGAACAAATGTACAGTTTGACAGTTTTGAGTACTACATAGAAATGATTAGCTCTTTAAAAATTACATTTTTTTAAAAAAAAGTTCCCAATGGGATGAGAAAGTATGGGTTTTTCTGAAGTGATATGCAGCTGAGAAATCAGAACTTTAAATATTTAAGCAGTTTAAAATATGCTTGTACAGAGCCACTTGTCCAGTGATTAGCAGTCTTCTGAGAGACCAGAAACAGGAGCTGCATAAAACACGATTCCTGGTTTAAAACACATAAATGCATGAAACACACGATTTAGCTGGATGAATTAGCGACATGTGGTGGCTAGAGGGAAGAGCAAAGTGAAGAGCCAAATAGTTCACAGTATTGTTATATTTATCCAGGACAGAGAATCCAGGATTTTTTGGGAACTGGGCTTGCTTTTGTGTGTCAGGAAGGGGACTGCCACTCTTCCATAGGCAGGCTAATAGAATGTTATGGATTTGTTTACAGGTTAGTATAAACTCATTCCAGATAGCATTTCATTTACTCTGACAATACCAAAATGATTTCCGAAATTTATAAAGCCTTTAATTCTACAGGTAATAGAAGAATAAACGTTTTAGCTCACTGTCATGTGTATTAGCATATTGGCTCTAGTGGGGGGAAGTGATTAAGAGTTCAGAATGAAATACTGTCATGGAATTGTCTTAAAAGTAAATCACTGACTAATTACAGTGACTTTTTGTAACAACTGCATAAGAACTTTATATGAAATAAGTGTTTTATGTTACAGTGACATAAGTAAAATAAATTAACCACCTGACTGTCCTAGTGTCACATTTCTTAGCTTGGCAAAGTAAGCCATTACACTTGAGATGAAGTACATATTTTGTGTAGTTTTGAGAATTTTAAAACTTAATGAGGGTGTGCTATTAAGGGAACAGAGCATGTTCTCAAATCATTCCCTTCATGATCTTGTTCCATTTGCATCCTCGGGAAAAGGAGCTGTTACTTATTACTTCTCTTCCCTTAAACTTGAGAGACAGAAAACGGAAGTGGTTAAGAGGTCCCTCTCAGCCCCCCTGCCCTGGCCACCACCAAACTTCCACTTCAAACTGCAAACTCAGTGAGTACAGTGTTTAAAAAATCCCAGAAAAGAATAGCAGAGTAACATGTGTAGTTCCAGTCTATAATACCTAAGCAAGAGAGCATGTCAAAGGGCTGGCTAAGTTACAGTTCTGTTGGGAAAAAAATAAGATTGAAAGAATGTACTATTCAAGTAAAACCAAGATGATTTTTTTTAAAAAAAATTCAAACACACAAACCTATTGTTGTTTGTATTCTTTTATATTTTATGTAAGACTGTTTTATTATTTATTTAATATATTTCTGTTCTCCTGTTATGGGGCCCAAGTGCCTCACTGTGTAGATCAAAATAATGCAGGAGGGGCCAGTGTGGTACAGTGGTTCGAGTGTTGGACTACGACCTTGGAGGTTCGATTCCTCACTTGATCATGGTGACCTTAGGCATGTCACACAGCCCTGTGATAGGGTTGCCTTAGGTCAGAAATGACTTGAAGGCACACAACAAAAACAATGGCAAAAAAATACTTCTTTTTTAAAAAATTATTAAACTATCCTTTAAAAATTACAGATTTAAAACCGTTTAAAAACATTTAAAACGTAACAATTATAATAAAAGTATAACACACACACTCTGATGAACCAATAATCACCAAAAGGCTGTCTAAATAAAAAGGTCTTTTTTTCCCAGTGGAGGGAGAGTGGAGAGGGCACCCCCCCTAGCCTTCAATGGGAAAGAGTTACACAGTCTTGTAGCAGTTGCAAAGAATGCCTCTCATGTGTCCTCACTAGACACACTTGTGATAGTTGTGGAACCCAAGAGAAAGCCCTCCTCTGAGGATCTTAAAACTCACATATAAGTTCATACAGGGAAATAGCCTTTAAGACAGTATGAATGCAAGCTGCATAGGCCTTTATAGGTCATAACAAGCACATTGATTTTCTGCTAGAGATAAACTAGTAGCCAGTAAAGCTGTTATACTGTGGCATTTACTATGTTCACTTTAACCAGCCCCAGTCAGCAGTCTGGCCACAACATTTTCAAACTGCTGAAGTTTTCACAGGCAACCTTGTATGGAGTGTACTACAATAATTAAAATGGGACTTAATCAATTTAGTTACTGTAACCAGATCAGACATCTCCAGGTGCACTAGCTTCAACTGTGCAACTCATTCTTGGGCACTGGCTGAAATCTGGGCTTTGAGGCTTAAAGCTGAGTTCAGAAGTATTTGTTATTGTTAACTGCCAGTCAAGTTGACCTCTGCCTATGACAAAGAAAGCAATAGGGATCATGGATGAGAGATGTCCAAGCAACACTATCATCAATTGCCCTGCTCAGAATCTTGCAGATTCAGAGAAGTGTCTTCCTTGATTGAGTCTGTCTGTAATGTGGTCTTCTTCTTTTCCTACTTCCTTCTACCTTTCCAAGCATTATTGTCTTTGTCCCCAGAGTGGATTGTAATAGTCCAGAATCTTCCTGGAAAACTTACTTTCATAGTATCTATGCTATGGTATATGCTGTTCTCTAAGATATAATATCTATGCTATGCTGTTCTCTAAGACAGCTGGCACCAGTAATTTATCTGAATGGCCTCCTGTTACTGATGCCAAGGTGTCCAAATTAATTTTACAGCTAAAACCAGGTAAAATGTCAAGGAGTGATAATATTCCCCCAAAAGTGATTAAAGCAAACTTAGATTAGTGAGCCTCAGTTTCAACTCAGCTTTTTATTTGGATTGACCACTAAGCCACCTTCCTTGAGAACTGAGGGTTGTTCAGTTATCATCTGAATTCATGAAAAAGGAGAACCGTCAGACCTGGCTAATTGTAGACTGATCAGCTTGCTAAGTATTATTAGCAAGCTGTAGTCATTTGCACTCAAAATTATTGGGCTGGCTAGAACAGGAAAATATATTGGATGATGAGCAAGCTGGTTTTAGAAGTGGATGTTCAACTATAGATCAGCATCTTATCCGTCAGCATTTGGCTGAAAAATATGCTTCTTCTTCATGGTCTCTGTGACTCACACAATTGGGTATTTCGTGCCTGCGCAATACAGCATTTGGAACCTTCTTGAAGCTAAAAGGAAGCGTTTTGGCAGTTAACCCCTCCCCCATCCTCCTAGGGTATAAAAGGCTTCTCCTGCTTTAACGGTCAGTTCCTTTTCTTCCGCCGTGGTAGCAGCTGCAAAGGAGGCTTTCTCTGATTCGGTTGATTTAATGGTTTCTGACAAGGAGTTTTCTGAAGGTTTATGAGATCTGCTTGGCATTTTGGACTGGTTTCTGTGAAAGATTGATATTGGTTTGGAATCGGACTGTTTTTGACTAAGTTTTTTTGGATTTTGGACTGGACTTCTGTGAGGTTGTATGGCAACTAAGTCTTTCAAACATTGTAAGTCATGCGGAGGAAAAATTCCTGATAGAGACAACCATTTTAATTGCCTCTTTTATTTGAGAGAGGGCCATAACATTGGTTCTTGTGGCCACTGCCACAAAGCAGATGAAATAGAGCAGCAAGGTTAAAAGCACTACTCTGGGAAAACGTTCTGTCAGCCTCAGATCTGGCTGTTTGTGTACGATCCTCTCAGTCCAAGCCTATGGCTCATATTCCTCCTCTTCAGTGTCAAAATATCATGCTGGGTCTTCAGCATCGACTTCGAGACCGAGGTTTCGGTTGACATCTCAGACTCAAGATGAGGTACCCTTGGCGTCGACTGTTACAAGGCCTGAGGACTGAGACCCTTCAACAAAGGTATCTTCGGTCAAGACTACTAAGTTGGTGTGGAAGGAGAAGGAGAGCAAGAGGAAAGCCCAGGGCCCCACACTGGAGTCGAAGAGGCACAAAAAGAAGGAACAACAGTTGTTGCCTCCTTTACCTCAACCCTCTCCTCCATCAGCTCTGTCCACAAAACAAAGTGGTCTATCGGTGGGAAGGGAAACATCACCTTCAACATCTCGACGACAATCTGGACCAGAGGTAGTCCTAGCAAATGAGATAGAGGAAGTCTGCATTGCCTCAGAGGGTGAAATCATGGAGTCTTCACCCTTACTCTCAGCGGGATTGCTCTCACAACACTGTGAGCATTCTAGGTCCAATGAGGCTCATCAGTTGACATCACCTTGAAGGAGTTTAGATAGACAACAGCAGCTGCCTTGACACCATAGGAGAACACCTCCTTCTCCTCCACAATCGGGCCATATGGCATCTCACTCTCCTGTTCGATCGCCTGCTTGGTATTGACATGACAAAAGGAGGTCAGCTTCACGGTACTGAGATTACTATTATGATGAAATCTCTGTGGATTTGAGACCTATTTCTCCGTGGTCAGAGGACTACTATGTTCTACACAGATACCATAAGCACTGTCAAGATTTAGATAGTAGGTATCGTCATTTTACTTACCTGAGGCCATGATCTCGGTCATCTAAACCTCATTGTCGAAGAGTTATGGCAACTGAAGTGAGGCATCATAGATCGGAGAAAGACACTCGTTGATCAGAGGTTTCTCAAAGAGAACACATTGTGTTGGGTGGATCTTGCTCAAGACACCAATCTCCTTACCAACGTTCTGCTCAATCCCCTTTGATATCGGACTCAGATACTTTGCAGGCATCACAAGGAACCGATAAGGAGAGATCAAATTTTGTCAGCAATCCAGACAGGATCTCTCCTTCATACAATGTGTGAGCATTCTCTAGTTTGGTGTTGAGAATGTCTAGATCATTGAAACTTGCAAACGGAACGTGAAACACCTGTCTTGAAAGACCAATTTTTCAAGAGCTACAAGACAGAGCACCTCTGTGTACTGTGATTGCTCCTCTTCCATACTTACTACAAACTGTTGAGAAGTCTTGGACTACACCATCATCTATACCTGTGACTTCTAAAAAAATAGAATCTTTGTACTGCTTAATGGAAAATGATCAGGCATGGTTAATCCAACATCCAAAACCAAATTCTGTTGTAGTGGATGCTGCTCAGTCGAGGCAATCCCAGAGATTACATGCCACATCAGGAGAAAGAGAGGGCAAGAAGTTGGATAGTTTGGGGGGAAAGTCTTATTCCAACGCTGCCCTACTGTTCAAAATTTCCAATTATGCAGCCTGCATGGGTGCATATCAACAATTCTTATGGAGCAGAATAAAAACATATCTAGATATGCTTCCAGAGGAGGAAAGGAAAAATGCATCGGCACTATATGGAGAAGCTTACTGATTGTCAGCTCAACAAATCACTACTGCTAAACATATAACAGACTGTAGCATCAAGGCAATAGCTGGGGCCATAGCATTGAGGCGTCATGCGCAGCTAAGATCTTCAGGTCTATCTAATCAGCCAGAATGTATGATTGAAGACCTGCCCTTTGACTCAGATGGGTTGTTTAATGCCTCGAATGATGAGAAACTAGAACCTGCTCAAAAGATGTGCAGCACTGCAAAGAAGTATGGCTTCCCTGCAGCCTTGTATTCATCAAGGTACCGGTATTGACAATACCAGCCTTTTCAAAGAAGGAATAAGAGTCTGACACCATCTCAACAACACAGGCGAACAATGCCACAACAACAACAACCTTCGAGAAGATTCTCTTCAATGAAGGATAAGCAGCCGCAATATGAAAAACGCAAGCAAGATCAGACCAAGCGTAGGGTTTGACTGGCAGCAGGATGATGCCCTTTCAGACACTTTTCTTCAGCAGCCTATACCTGTGTCAGCAGCAGACATTTACCTCACAAAGTCACTTGCAGACATCATCATCTACACCAATCGCGGTACTGAGACGGTATCAGCCCCCTTTGGAGACAGGCTGAGAAACTTCATGCATGTATGGACCACAATCACAATGGACTCATGGGTCCTGGATATAATAGACAGAGGTTACACTATAGAATTCTGCCGATTGCCACCAGTAGGACAAATTTGACGCACGCCTGCATCTCCAGAGCTAGATGAGGAAATCACAAAATTTCTTCAAAAAAGGGCTATAGAAAAGTTTGCCAAAGCACAGATGAAAAGAAGTTATTTCTCAAGGTACTTCTTGGTGTCAAAAAAAGATGGAAGTCTTCGCCCCATTTTAGATCTCAGAGGGGTGAACTATTACATAAGACTGAAGCGCTTCTGTATGGTGATTTTGTCAGCAATAATGCTGTTGTTGAAAAAAGGAGACTGGTTTGCCACATTGGATTCAAAAGACGCCTATTTCCACATTTCAATCAGACACGAGCACAGAAGATTCGTCGCCTTCATGGACGATCGACTGGCTTATCGCTTGAGAGTACTTCCCTTGGGCATATCTACAGCTCCAAGAGTATTTACCAAGTGTATGGCTACAGTGGCTGCTTTCCTCCAGCAAAAGGGTATAATCCTATTTCCTTACATCGATGATTGGTTAGTCGTAGCATCTTCTTGAGGAAAACTTATGGAGGACCTAAAAACTACAATCAATCTGATTCACTAGTTGGGTCTATTAATAAATTATGAAAAGTCAAATTTAACACCTTCGAGAAGAGTCAAATTTATAGGAGCAATTCTAGATCCAACGTTGCAAAGAGCCTTTCTTCCAGAAGACAGGTGGAAGAAAACACTACAATTTCTCATGAAAATGCAATCATGTCAACGGGTAAGGGCAAGAACTGTTCAAGTAGCTCTTGGTTTAATGACTTCAACAACAATGGTGACACTGAATGCCAAACTGAGGATGTGACCATTGCAACATTGGTTCTTGAGGACATTCAACCCCTTCTGACACTACCCAAACAAATTTCTCATGGTACCGAGACCAGTTCTTCGGTCATAATGATGGTGGAGAAGCCCAAGGAATGTGCTAAAAGGGATGCCATTTCTCCCTTGCCTTCCATCAGAATTGGTAATGACAGATGCGTCGCAAGACGGTTGAGGAGCACACCTCAGACAATTAACAGTAACAGGATGTTGGTCAGGAGCAGAGAGGGAACATCACACAAACGTGTTGGAGTTCTTTGCTATAATGAAAGCGTTCTGTGCCTTTCAAAGTCATCTTCGAGGAAGATCGGTTCAAGTTGTGACAGACAACACAACAGTAATGTATTACATAAACAAGCAAGGTGGAACTTATTCCACTATACTTCTAACACTGACTATTCAGTTTTGGAATTGGTGCCTAAGGAGGAACATTCTCCTGGCTGCTATTCATCTTCCTGGAAAGGACAATCTTTGGCAGACAAGCTGAGCAGACTGCCACTGTCATACCATGAATGGAAATTGAATGATTCTGTCATCCAGACCATTTTCGAGGAATGGACGGTACTGTGCATAGACCTCTTTGCAACCAAGAAAAACAGGCAGTGTACTGTATATTGCTCCCGTTAGAAGGAGGACAAGAAAGCACTGGGGGATGCTTTCCTGTTCAATTGGTTGGGAACAACGGTGTATGCATCCCCACCTTTTCCCTTGATAACGAAGGTTCTAGCAAAAGTTTGACAGGACAGGGCGAAGGCGATTCTAATAACACCATGGTGGCCAAGGCAACCCTGGTTTGCACCACTATTACAGCTGTCCAAAGGTCGATATTGAATGCTGCCGTGCAGACCAAACCTGTTGGCACAGTACCATCTTCCATCCCGATGTTCAGTCTCTGCGAGTGATGGCTTGGAACCTGCTGTAGTGAACGATTTTCCCAATGCTGTATGAAAGATTCTTCTGGCAGCACACAAACCCTCGACATTGAAGTCACATGCATACAAATGGGACAGATTCTGCAGTTATCTACATCACAACGCTATCAACCAACGGACTTGCGGTACCATGGACGTTTTGACATTTCTTGCAAAGCTTGCATCAGATGGCCTATCTTTGTCTTTGATTAAGGTTTACCTTGCAGCAATTTCTTGGTATTTACAACAAAAAGGGAAACCTTCGTGTTTTCTGGACCCTATGGTTAGATTTATGCAAGGTTACAAACATTAACACCTCCAGTCCAACCTCCCATACCAGGTTGGGACCTAAATTTATACTGATGCAATTGACTCATAGACCTTTTGAACCTATGGTGAACTGTGACATTAATTTGCTATCCTGGAAAACGGTGTTCCTGGTAGCAATAACTTCTTCAAGGAGAGCGAGCGAGCTATGCGTGCTTAGGGTGGACGCACCGTATTTACAGTTTCACAAAGGAAAAGTAGTTCTCAGGCCTGATATAACATTCCTCTCTAAGGTGGTTTCATCATTTCATCTAAATCAAGATATAGTGCTGCCTGCATATATGCAGAATCCTGAGTCTGATATGGAAAAGAGATTACACTGTCTAGATGTTAGGTGAGCACTGGCTTTCTATGTGCAGTGCACAGCTGATTATAGAAAGTCAAACAAGTCATTTGTGTGTTATTCGTCAACTAAATCGGGTAAACCTGTTTCCTCCGAAAGGTTGTCAAAGTGGGTGGTATCTGCTATTAAGTTGGCTTATGAACTTGCTAAAAAGAACCTTCCAGAATTGGTGTGGAGTCATTCCGCTAGATTTATGGCAGCTTCTACGGCTTTTTTCATGGAGTGCCATTGCATGATATGCGTAGAGCTGCTACATGGTCACAACCATTGACATTAATTTCTCATTATAGACCATTTCCGCACTAGCCTGTTATAGAGCGATGATTCCACTTTCAACATCCTCTGGAATCCTGGGGTTTGCAGTTTTGGGAGGGGCTTGTGGCCCTCCCAAAACTGCAAACCCCAGGATTCCAGAGGATGTTGAAAGTGGAATCATCGCGCTATAACAGGCTAGTGCGGAAATGGCCATAGAGTTGACAACAGAGCAAGTAATGATGCTAGTTTTGGCAGAGCTGTTCTTTTTTCTTCCATTGGTTGAAAGGTTATCTAAGTTCTGGGGTTACCTGGATTAACTTAATGTAGTAATTAAGGAATAGATAGTTGAGTGAATGAATCAAAAACTCAGAGGCAATAAATGAACTATAAGGACGTGTTGCAAGTAAGATGTGTCTTTATTGGCAATTTCTTTTTCACTATATATTTTTGTTCTTTGTACCCTTGTGATGATGGCATATGTCTCAGTATAACAATCTCACCTCCATCAACAACAGCTTGCTAGTCTCCCAATTGTGTGAGTCACAGAGACCACAAAGAAGAAGAACTGTTGTTTACCTGTAACTGTGGTTCTTCAAGTGGTCATCTGTGAACTCACACAACCCCACCCATCCTCCCCACATTGTTTACTGCTTTGATGATTAGTTTACTGCTGCTACATGGGCAATAGTGGAATTGACTGTTAAAGTAGGAGGGGCCTTTTATATCCTAGGAGGATGGGGGAGGGGTTAACTGCCAAAACGCCTACTTGTAGCTTCAAGAAGGTTCCGAATGCTGTATTGCGCAGGCACGAAATACCCAATTGTGTGAGTTCACAGATGACCACTCAAAGAACCACAGTTACAGGTAAGCAATCTGTTCATCCCGGTCTGAGGGGTGCCCTCTACAAGGCTTTTGCTGATTTTAAATTGGCATTTGATTTAATTCCTAGGAACAGTGGGGGTTTTTGAGGATACCACAGTTGATAAAAGGTTGCTAATGCATATTCATGGATGATATCAAAATACTCATCTTCAAGTAAGATGCAATCATGCATGGCATCTTTTTCAGTCCCTACTTTTAAATAAATTAAGCAAGGCTATATCCTAGTACCAATCTTATTTAATTTTTATATCACTTCATTGATTAAAAGGTTAATGAGCTCCAGCTTCTACACTCACTCCCCTTCCCCATTGGCCAATTGACCCATATCAATTTTCCTTTATGCGAATGATGCGGTGCTCCTACCCTATTCAGAAACAGGCCTAAGGAAACTGTTAAGAGAGCTTGCCACCTCCTGTAGTAACAAATCCTTAACTATAAATTACAATAAAACAAAGGTGATGGTGTTTACCCTAAGTAATCCATATTTACTATCCAGTACTTTATCCATAATGCTAAACAAAATAATTTTTGGTAACATTACAATATCTACCTTTAAAAATTTTTGGATTGACATACAAATCTTAGAACAGTAACTTTTCACCTCTTTACAATCCACCACATATGAAAAAAGGAGCTCTTATTATCTTGTCATCCCCAACATTGGTTTGAAACATTCTGGGACATTTTTGACAGCTTATTTGGGGTTAGATATCATCTTTACAAATAATATATCTTTCTATAACATATACAGTTGGGCCCTCCACACTTGTGGAGCACAGGGCACAGGACCCCCATGAAAGTGGAAAAATCACAAACATCTCTAGGTAACTTGGGCAGTGGACTTACTCGGGAATAGCCCACTGGCTTTGATTGAGAGCCCAGCCCGTGTGTGTGTGTGGTCCCCATGCGTGCGTGTTTATGTTCTTGGATTAAGATCCTTAAAGCAATCCTCCTCCCTGTTACTCGGGAGCAGTTTAAGCAGGGCACACACCTACAAGGTTCTGCATCCATGGTGCCCTCAAAGAAGTGCCCCTCCATGATGGGACTGTGAAGAGTTGAGAACATTACTTGCCCAGGGACTGGGGCAGCGCAGCTGCAGCAGCAGGAATGATCGATCCGGGCAGCTTGAAAGGCCAGGTTTCCTCAAAAATAAAGTAGCCCTGCACTGACTCTTAAAAGAGGATCAGGGCCAGAAAGGACCAGCTTGCTTCCCTTAGGATGTCCCAGCATGTACCATTGGGTTTTTTCTTACCCCTAAAAACCAAGTGCCAACAGCTTTGGGAGAGAAAGAGAGAGTGCTCTGCTCCCTTCCCCTTTGTTTTTTTTTCTTTTTTATATTATTATTATGTATTTATAATAATTTACATTGTGTATTCATAAAGTGATCTACAAAAACAAACAAGACAAAAATTATGTACTCATACACAGGACAAAATAAAAGGAAAAAAAAGGGGAAAGAAGTAGATAAATATGATGTGTTGCAGAGATGTGTTGTTACTCCTTGCTGCACATTTCCCACCACCAGAGGGTGAGAATGCAAAACCGCGAATTGTTTAGGCTAGCAGGATAGAGTGTTCCCCGTGAGAATGCTGAATGTAATCAGGCCGTCTGGAACATGCAGCGTGTTCATATGTTATGGTTTAAAAGGTTTCTTGTTATTGAACATGTATACTTAAAACACGGCTTCTGAACAGGCTGTGCTTTTGTTCCTTTTTTGTCTGCTCTGTTAGAGATGGCTCGCTTCGCTGTGACTTAATTGCCTTAGTTGATTTACTGCCCGCAATAAAGGCTGTTAGCCTGCTGCCTAGTTTCGGCTGTGAGTTTTTTCACAGGGAAGAATGCCTCTGGCGGGTTTTTGTCATGGTAACAGAGGATGGTTTTGAGAGGTGTTTTTTTGAAGTGTTTTTAAAGGTATGGGGCGCCGGGCCTGCCTCCTTTAAAGCAAAATGAACTAATTACTTGGCATGGTCAGCTCGCATGGAAAAATATTTGCAAGCTAGGGACTGTGGGGTACCTTCATAGCTCCCCCGACTCTGTAGGGGACTGCTGCGGAGATAGCAGCGGCAACGAGGCGTGCATGCTGTTTTTTTCTTGCTGTGGAAGATGACCAGCTCACACATATTAGGGTTTTACCACCCCTCGAGAAGCCTGGGCGAGGCTGCGGGAGTTGTTTTTGAGTCAATCGGCAGCTGCCAAGTATGCCCTGTGTGCCCATTTATATGGGATGAAGCGGGCCCCCCGGTGTCCCGGTGAGGCAGCATTTGGCAGAGTTGTCAAGCTGTTTTTGTCACTTTGGGAGAGAGGCAAAGTGTTCCCTGAAGGTGACAAGGTGTTTTGATTTAATTTCCCCTCTAGTTCCTGGAATCTGGTGGTGTCCTCGCTTCAATCCATTCCAGAGAGAGAATTAACCTTCCCTTGGTTTCTGCTCGTCTGCTGGAAGAAGGGGAAAAAGCGCGCAAGGAATGCAGCGACTCCCACGCAGACGGCTCCAGCTGCAGAGGTCTGTCCCGGGGAGGAAGAGTTCTCCAGCTGCTAAAGCGAGGCAGGAGGGGCTGGTTAGAGCCCATGCTGTGCAAAGGTGCTTTCGCTGGGGGTTTGGGCTTTATCTTAAGCATGATTGCCCGCTCCTGAAGCAAGGGGAGCAAAGTTTCACAGGCGCCGGTGCCAGGGGCTGTGGCAGGGGGAGAGGAGGTCGGGCCAGAGGGCGGCTGAGAGTTGCTGTTGCCGTGGGAGATGCTGTTGCGGACACTGTGTGGGACTCTGAGGAGGCAGGTGATTCCGTTTGGCTTCTAGAAGCGGCTGTTCCCAGCATCTGGTCAATTCTAAGATTTATTTGACTGTTTGGACTCTGCCAGTGTTTCTACTGTGACATTAGCAGATGGGACAAAGGCTAGAGTTTATGGCGAAGGTGTAGCTTTTGTCCCTGCCCTTGACATGGGTTTGAAAAATGTTTTGTTTGTTCCCTCTCTTGATTTTTGTTTGCTTTCTGGGGGCAATAAAAGTCTGGGTTAAGGTTGAGTTCTATGGGAAACAAGGTAAAATCCTAAAAGAGGGGGGTGGTGTGTGCTGTGGCTACACGAGAAGGGAGGCTGTTTTTTCTTGAGCCACGACACACTGTGTGAAATGTGTATGGCAATGTCCCACAAATGAGAGTGCCTTCATCTCCTCCCCCGGGCGTGCGGCACATGCAAGCTTTCCTGTGTTAAAGAGGCTTGCTGGTTGTTGTAAAGGGTGTACTTTGAAGCCTTGTAATGTTTTTCTTGACTGTGCTGTTTGAAGCAAGCTAAATCTAAACAACTCCCAGCACCGAGGGTTGTTCGGACCAACCGCCCCGTTTCAGTTGGTACACTGTGATATTGTAGGTCCTATGAGTAAACCCTCCCGGGGGGCTATTTTCGTCGTCCTCAGACGATTTTAGCAGGTACGTTTTCTGCTATTTGTTGAAACAAAAGTCTGATGTGTGTCAAGTTCTAAGAACTGGTGTTCCTTGGTTGAAAGGCAGTTTGGTTATTCCCTGCAAAAGCTTCAAACCGACAGAAATGGAATTCCTGTCGGAGAATTTGAACAATGGTTCAAAAAGAAAGGGGATTGTTCACAGAACGACTGCCAGCAAATTCCCTCATCAAAAGGGAGTGGCTGAGCGGAATGCAGGGGTTCTGCAGACTAAATGCACAGTTTGCTGCTTGATGCAGATCTGCCTCTGAGTTTTTGGGGTGAGGTTCACTGCCTGTTACATACACAACAGGCTGTGGGGTTCTGGATTAATGTACTCCCTATGAATGTCTGTTTGGAAACAGCCTTCCATTGCACATCTTAGAGTTTTTGGGAGTTTTGCTTGGGGGAATCCCAAGGGGCAAAGAAGGAAGGGGGAGCCAAAGGCCCAGCGTATGCGTTTTGTTGGCTATGAGCCCAACTGCAAGGGGATCGTTTTCATGCTGGTGGCAATTCCTGTGTGGTGCTAGGAATGCCTCTTTTAGGAACACGCAAATTGGTCCGTGTTCAGGCAGCGTCTGAAGTTTTTTCCCCGTGACTGGTCTGCCAGCTTCTCAGCCAATACAGCCTTCAGCCTCTGCTCCACTCCCAGCCTCTGCTCCCAGTTCCTCAAGGGTTAAAACAGAAGAGGAGAGAGGCACGTGGAGGAGAAGAGCTGTAAGTGATGTGCGAGGGTCTTGCACAGGGGAGAGAGAACGCGAGGGCTCAGTGAAGAGGTCTCACAGTGCTGAGGAAGGGAGAGCCTTTGCAGGATTGTCCCATCCCCAACGGTCACAAAGAAAAAAAAAAGGCACCCCTAAGCGTTTTCCCCCGAGTCTCTTGCATTCGTGTGTGTGCTGTAAACTGTGAGCCTCAGTGCTTTGCTGATGTTGTGAAAATACCTGAGCAGCAGGCAGAACCCTTTGGGGTGCAATGCAGAGTGAAATGGATTCCATTGTTCAGCATGATGTGTATTCTCTTTGTAATTTGCCCAAGGGTGTGAAACCCAATTACAGCAAATGGGTCTACAAGTTAAAACCCACTGCTGATGGGCATGTGAAACATAAAGCGCGCCAGTGACACGCGGGTTCTTACAAGACATCAGTGATCTGGATCAGATCACTCCCCCAAATGTGAAAGCACAGTCCATCAGGTTGGTGTTTCCATAGCAGCTCAGAGAAAAGCTGTCATCACACACTTTGACATTACCACTGCCTATCTCAATGCCCACTTGGAGGAAGAAGTGTACATGCTCCAGCCCGTGGATTTATAGTAGAGGGGAGAAAATAAATTTGGCGTTTGAAGAAATCGCTTTATGGGTTACGGCAATCTGCCAGGTGTTGGAATTTTTGTTTCACAATGCCCTGCAAGGGTGCGGGTTCAAAAAAGCCTTGCTGATCCCTGGTATTTTGGGAAAGGGGGGAGTTTGGAAATTTTCCTTGCATATGTGGATGATCTGTGTCTGGTCAGTGCTACACAAAAAAAAAGCGCAAGTGTTTGAAAAAAGCTGGGAAAAAAGTTTCAGGTGAAGAACCTAGGCCTATAAAACTTTCTTGGAATTGAAAAAGAGAACTGAAAATGGTATTCTGCTGTGTCAGAAACAAAAAATTGTGAAATTGTTAGAAATGTGTCAAATGTCTGACTGCAAACCTGTAAACGAATGGTGCCAGGTTTTTTGAAAAAAATCTGTGAGGAATTATTTCCTATATACACCTGTATCAGTCTGTCATTGGGAGCCTTTTGTACTTAGCTGGTACCAGCCAGCCTGACATTGCTCTAAGTGTCAACATTTTGGGCAGAGCGTGTGCTAAGTCCCAGATCATTGGCAGGGTGTGAAAAGGGACTAAGGTACCTAAAAGGGGTTTCCCCTTTATTATTGCCTAAGCATTTGTCCTGATCAGACGCCAAACCCTTTTCCATCAGACAGTGATTTTGCTGAGGATATTGTGGACCCAAAACACAACGGCTTGCAAAACAGTGGTGTAGCAATCGACTGGAAAATCTAAAAAACAGTCTTGTCTTGCTTTATAACTGCAGAGGCAGAATTTGTGAGTTGTCTGCCTTTCAGTTGGTTTGGTTTTTGCAGTTACTACAAGACCTGCATGTGTCTGTGCCAATGCCAAAAAAATATGTTGTAATTCACAAGCCTGTATTCAAATGGCAGTGTCTGAAGGTTCTTTATAAAACACATTGACATCAGATTTCACAATGTGAAACAGTATGAGAGAAGGAAAAAGGGCCCCCATATGTGTTTTCAGAAAAAAACGAGGATGTGTTTACTAAGCCACTTCCTGCTGATGCATTTGGTCAACACGTTAGCAAGCTGGGGTTATGGAGTCTCCAGTGCATGGTGGCTGAAAACGTTATGAAGGAGAGGGGGGTGTCACAACGCAGAGATGTGTTGTTACTCCTTGCTGCACATTTTCCCCCCACCAGAGGGTGAGAATGCAAAACCGTTTGTAATTGTTTAGGCTAGCAGGATAAAATGTTCCCTGTGAGAATGCTGAATGAACAGGCCGTCTGGAACATGCAGCTGTGTTCATATGTTATGGTTTGAAAGGCTTCTTGTTATTGAAAATGTATACTTAAAACACGGCTTCTGAACAGGCTGTGCTCTTTTTCCTTTTTTGTCTGCTCTGTTAGAGATGGCTCACTTTGCTTACTTAATTGCCTTAGCTTGATTTACTGCCCCAATAAAGACTGTTAGCCTGCTGCCTAGTTTCGGCTGTGAGTTTTTTCTACTATGGCAAGAATGCCTCTGGCGGGTTTTTTTCAAACTCCATATTAGCCAAATCATTATTTAAAAGTGATAACAAAAATTCTCCCCATTTCTAACCAAAATATATGATTAAACCTTCCCACTGTTCCTAAAATTGTCTAATGATTTGTCTTTTAAAAGATTTTAATTTATCCATTTTAATATCTCATAAATTTCTATAAGACAATCAACACTGGGGAAACTCTTTCTTTTTCCATTCCTTAGCGAAAGGATTTGGCCTTAGATATCAAATTAATATGATTTTTTTTTTTCGTTTTAAAAATCCCAATTGCATTAAACATATTTAAAAAGATAATTTGGTTTATGAGGAAATTCTTCTTTATAATCTTTGTTATCTCCTTATGAAATTTTTTCCCCTATTTTGTTGCACCAACAATGATAAAAAGAACCTCTTTCCAATTTCAATTCCAGCATTTTTCATTTTCTCCTTTATATATTTTAGCAATTTTAACTGGATTAAAGCTATCTATATAACATTTTATAATAATTTTCTTAAAATGATTGGCAAGCTGTAAAATTTACATCTTTCCAAGCTTGTAGCCAATGATCTAATTAAGAG